>JASPKZ010000107.1:0-49864 GCA_030220185.1 Diploptera punctata | reverse complement strand
GGAGAGAAGGACAGAGAGAAAGGACAGAGGGCGAAAGAGACAGAGCGAAATAGACAGAGAGAAAGAGACAGAGAGAAAGAGACAGAGAGAAAGAGACTAGAGAAAGAGAGCAGAGAAAGAGACGAGAGGAAAGAACAGATAGAAAGAGACAGATTAGAAAGGACAGAGAGAAAGAGACCAGAGAGAAAGAGGACAGAGAGAAAAGAGGACAGAGAGAAGAGAGAGAGAAAGAGACAGAGAGAAAGAGACAGAGCAACGAGACAGAGAGAGAGAAAGTGGAAAGAGAAAGAGAGGGAGGAAGCGAGAGAGTGAATAGAGAGAAGAGAAAGGTGAGCAAAGAGAGGAGGAAGAGAGCGAGTGAGAGAGAGAGAAAGAGAGGTAGAAAGAGGAGAAGAGAGAGAGAAAGAGAAGAAGAGAAGAGAGAGAGAAGAGAGAGAGATTAAAAAGGTTTCCGCACATCAATTTATAAATTTAAAGGCTGAAACACAAGGTAAGTAAGTAATTATGTACTTATTATTATCGACTCCACATTACATACTGGACATCTCATTTATCTTGACCACCCAAAATATTTTTATACGTAAATGTAAGATTAAAAATTGTTTTATGCAAAAGTTGTCCAACTACGAGAGGGGAATAATACTGATGATTAGGGAACTTTGTAACGCTATTTATTAACAATATACGAATATTAACTTTGTTTCCTTAAATGGAACTATGCACCTGTTCAAAAATGTATCACAATTTGCCATTCTAATGAATAGAACCTTGTTAATGGAAATATGAAGTGAAATTATTTCTGCCACTTTACAATATGACCCAAATGAATTATGAACAGGAGAACATTCACATTAGGTGATCAAACTGGTGACCACTTTCAATTAACGCACATGTAAAATCGCCGAATGAATGAGGAGATTGATTTCTCCACTGTTACCAGCTGAACGCAATTATTGATACTGTACGTAAACATGCAAAATACGCCCCTATATATTCTCAGGAGGTGTTGGGATATCTCGATAGACAGTAAGTTTGTTAACTCCCCAGAGAAAGGTCCATTGGGGTAAGAGCAGGAGATCGAACAAGCTAATGAATTGCCCCTCCATGATCAATCCATGTTTCCATTAATAACGTTCTATTTATTAAGATGGCGCATTGTGTTCATTTTTGAACAGATCTTGGAGTGCTTAATTAACACATCGAAGAAAAAAAATGCCATTGAAGTTAGTATTCGTATCTTGTTAATAAATAACGCTATAAAGTGCTCTAACCATTAGTATTATTTCTTCCTCATTGTTCGACAATTTTTGTATAATATTATACAATTACAATACGAGGTTGGGAAGCGAAGGAATTATTAAAAACCGAGCGATTTCCTCGCTACTGTAAAACACTTCACAAACGTGTGTTGTACAGTATTTTATGCATGATAATGTTTTCAAAATAATATATAATAGTAAAATAATAACATCTTTGTTGGAAATATTTGTGTTCATTGTAAACAACTGACTGACGTTAGCAGTCTGGCCAATGAATATACGCTAAATGCCGAATATATTTTAGTTGAAACTACAGCAGGCCTGACACCAATCAAGCATAAAATGGTAGGAAGTACGAATTTATTGTTTTATATTGTTTCAAATAAAGTTCAGTTCATTTAAAATGCAGTGGTTTGTTTCGTATAATGTATATTAACACCACCTTTTGCAAATATTTTGTATATACATTGTACGTAGTATACATAAAGGGAGCGGTTTTACTTCCTGTCCTAGGTAGGTAATTTATAATATTACAGTACATTTATTTATAGGTTGACAACCCCGAAATTTAGAAAATTGAATTTTCAATCAGGGTCGTCATTCCTGTAAGTACGACAGAACGCACTGTCGTGGAAAAAACAATTTTTCGTTTTGTACACACGTACAAAGATATTTCGGGTGGTAAATATAATTGGGGCATCCTGTATATATAACTATGAAATTACTGGATTTTAGAAGAGCCCGTAATGTCATATTTTTTTTAAAACATCAGTTCAGTGTGGTCCCAGTTCTTACGTTAGAATCCCCAGGTGCTGTGACATACATTTAAGGCTGCTCTAGTTTTCAGCGTAACATATCAAGGATGTCACAGAAATAAACATATGGAATTAATGGGGACATGTTAAGTGAGACTGCGTGTACGTATCCACGTGAAATGGCAAATTGTACAGAAATAGTGCCTTAGTGAGAACTGTACACCTACTGCAGCCAAAATTATCCCAGTGTAATTATATTCACCTTTTAATGTCCTTATCTGAAATTAACTTTATTCTTAGAACTTTTTACTATACTATACTCATGGCTATATTTCTAAGAACATTAGATTTTATCTCCATCATAATACGTCATTCCCGTAATTACACTTCCCTGCATATAAATATAACTATTGAGAATTTCTTACCTTAAGCTCTGATTCAACGCCTCGCCATCCGATTCATCTGCAATAAAAATATATACAATTAAAAATTAATTCTACATTTTAGTTAATAAGTGTGCATTATTAATTATTTAAATTTTTTATTGAATTACTTAAGCGAAATGTACTTTATTAGATTAGATAAACAATTATGTTAATTGTACTGACTATTTATATCATAGACCGATAATTTTGCCTCTTCCTGTTGAAAAAATTGCATCATCCTAATTATAAAATTACCTTTTCTTGTTCATAATTAGAGATATCTCCGCAATTAACTTCTTTGACAAGGATATCGATTGAACAATGTACGATTTATATGGTACAGCAGTTTATGCCAAAAGAAAAACTTCAAAAAATTACCAAAAAAAGTTTAGTTCTGTTGGTCTAAAAATTATTAAATGTTGTGTATGAATCTGCATTATTGTTAATATTTATTTCTCATACAATCATCTGTTATTTATTTTCCCAAGGTCCAAAGAGATTTAACAGTAAAGATATGCTCTTTATAACTATACAGCCGGCTTAGAATTCGCCCGGAAGTAAGATCGGAATTCATAACCTCACATTTGATAAATATTAAACATTGTCATTCTTTTTAGCTTCTGGTGTTGTATTATTCACTAAATAGTCACTCCAAATCCAACGCGATGCCGAGTTTTTCATTAGACAAAATCGTTCGCAATTTTTTCATAAAAACACAACATCTTGTTAGATTACTATTGGTAAAACGTTCCGCGCCGTAGCCAAGGGTTAAGGCAAAATGCCTTGGCGCATAGCGATGGGACTTTCGCTGGTTCGAGTCTCCATGGGGAAAACATTTCTCCTGGTATTTTCGGCCAATATGGGACCGGTGCCTAACCAGCATCATGAGGAATTCGGGTAGGTACATGAAGTAGAGGCTCCAGGTTGAGAAAACCAGCTATAATGGTTGGGGGACCCGACATACTGATCACATGTTATCCCTACATTGGTAGGATGATTGTCTACCTCGTTGATTAACACATGTAGATGTCAGGCCAGCAGGCTGCTTGTAGGCCCTCACGTAAGAGTGTTGTAGCCTACAGAACAGACTATGACTTTTCTACAGCATCAACCTCGTCGTTCCCTGTGGACGATGCGGGCTGCAGTCAGGTTTTCTTTCTATATTCCTGGTTTCAAGGTTATTAAAACATATAAACACTGTAATTTTAATTGTAACTTTAGCGGGCTTTTATAATCTGAAACGACGAACTCTGACACCGGGACCGCTTGCCGCCGAGTGCCGTAGATAATGACATAGACCGCTCTGTAATTGAGGTAATGTTTGTGGTTAGATTTTTCGATTTATTTGTGAGATAATTTAAGAGTGTTCAATGTTTTAATTTTTAAATTAAAACTTTTAATCTTAACATATAAGCTAATATTAATGCATTTTCATACTATGCTTGCAGATTTACTAGGGAATTATATAGCTGTGGTAGATTCTCATTGCTTTCCGCACCGGCGAAATATGATGATGGTGATGATGAAGGCCAGATGATGTCCGGGGACTTTCTGGGCATTTGTCTTACAGGCGAGGAAAAACCCCGAAAAAATCCTCACTCAGGAACCCGCTGCATGACAAGGCAGCACGCTACCTCGAGACCACATCGATAGGAATATTAAAATATACATAAACATTTAGGGTAAAAATCTTTTTAAATTATTATATTATCATTTATTAATTTTTAGTTGTAAATTATTTTATCTTTTAGGAATCCATACAATTAAGAAATGAATTTATAAGACCACAGTAATAGGAAATATACCCTAGGTTGATTGCTTAATGCTTTCATTTGATATGTGTTTTTCAATATACTGGTATTTAGGTCTTAACTAACTTGGGGCAAATAAACCAAACGTGAGGCGAATATTCCACTTCTAGCCTCCGAGACAACGCGAATTTTTAAGACAAGACACGGCATTCACTCGTACATTTATACTAAACAAGGAGATATTTAGAGTGATTAATGGCCAAATAGTGTTCGGGGGTTATTTTGGGGCTTATAATTTCCCGACATCTGACTTCTAGGGGATCGAATCCGCGCTTTTCCGTCTGAAGCAACGATGTTAACACGAGACCTCAGCGGTATACTCTATTTTTCAATTATAGGTTTATTTTGAAATATTAACCTAAATAAGAAATGACCCTCGTAACAATAATTACAATTTACATGGAGCTGTATTTAATTATCTGTTGTTACTATAACATTTTTAACTTCTTATGGAGTTAGCTATTTTAAACATAGTAGAAATTTGCAGTGATGTGAAGAGGATAAAGGACATTTTTATATTAATATTATGAGTCCACCGCTGTGGTCTCGAGGTAGCGTGCTGCCTTGTGACGCAGTGTGTTCCATCCCCAGTTGGAACAAGTTTCCTGGGTGATGTTTTTTTTTCGGGGTTTTTCCTCACCTGTAAGACAAATGTCTGGCTCAAACTGTCCCGAACATCATCTGGCCATCATCACCATCATCATTAAGTAATTCATTACCATCATCATCACCTATCATAATATCATCGGAGCAGCGTAACTCCGCCTTCCAGTCGCCCCAACCTCAGAAGTGGGTTACAATAACGCCATACCAGGAGATATTACCAGAATGTCGAAATACCAAAGTGGTGGCATTGAATAAAAAATATTAATATTGTGATTAATAATTAAATTAAACCAATGTTAAAATATTAATGTTCATTATAAGATAAAAATGTTATTGTCCACTATAATGCAATAATAATTTAGTTAAAATCAGGCTTTAAATATGCCTAATATTTAAATCCACTACAGAACAGTAGTCTTATTTTATTCAAATGAAAAAAGTATAACCATTAAAGACATTAAAATTATTTTTTGTCCAATGCTACCAGGTTATCTCTTATGACATTTCTGGCTTTCTCCCCTGACATTGGCGGAATTGTAATCCATTTCTTAGGTTGGGGTACCTGGAAAGCCGATTTACGTTACCCCGATGATATGATTTATGATAAATGATAATGAAGCGCCAAGAGAGTCCTTAATCTAAACTTAATCTAAACTTAACCTAAATTCAAAATAATGGGCAATTACAGGAATAACTCTCTTTAAGGAAGAATACCTATGATCTGACCGAAAATCGAACCAGAGACCTCATGAACTGCAGTCAGAAACTCTGACCATTAGTCGATGAGGCTGGTACAATTTAAAAATGTAGTGACATGGAAATAAAATATGAAAGTTAAATTAACGCTACTTATATATTTCCCTTGGAAGTGTTTACTTTTGACTCGACCATCTATTCTAAAATAGAAAGAGTAAAGCATTCTTCTTCATCTACTTCTTCAAGGATTGTTAGAGCTTGGGCCGTCTCTGCAGCCCTAGTTGCCATCTTTTCTATTCTAGAATTCTTCAACACGCAAGTTTCTTGTGCCATTGCTTCGTTAACGTCGTCCCTCCTGATGTTTTTTGGGGGGGGAGGACCTCGATATATTCATTGATAAAGTATTAACCTTAATACTGTATTAGGGAGGGGCACGCCGTAGCGTAGTGGTTAAGGCACTGAGCTACAAGCCGGAGGGTCGAGGGTTCAAGTCCCGTTGGGGTCAGGATTTTTAAACTGACCCAAACCCTCTGGCGGCACTATGGCCCTGGGGTCGACTCACCTCTAACGGAAATGAGTGCCAGACGCTTGTTCTGGGGTAAAGGCGGCCGTCACGCAGGGCTGACAACCCGGCTGACTTCAAGTGCCGATTGTCTAGAAAAAGTGGGAGCCTTAACCTCCTACTACCCCAAAGGCCTCTGAGGCCTGTTGTGGGATCACTTTACCTTTTTTTTTTTTACTGTATTAGGGATGTTTCTTCCTTCATTCTATTGACATGATCAAACCGAACTAACTGTCTCTTCTGATTATAGCTCTCTCCATTTTAATTACAAAATTAACCAATAAAAAATCTCTACCACAGCTCGAAAACCTAACCAATTAGATTTCATGGAGGTCAATTTTCAAAGTAAATGATGTCCAGGTCCGGGACTACTATTGCTTAAACATACGAAGTTTTTGTTAAGTAATTAATAACTATCTTGTAAGCACATGTTTCCCTTAACAGAGATTTAGGCGCTCTGCCCCTACAGGGAAGAATTTGAACCATACTAATTTAGTTACATTTGTTTTAGTATGGATGTCAAGATACAAGATACAAGAAGAAGAATTCATAACTAACTAACTAATTCACTGGCACTATCGAACCCGTAGGTTCATGACCGCGCGGACATAAGCTCTCCATTAAGTAATTCATATTATGAGATATTATTTACATTATGTTATGGGCATGAATTTCACAAATTAAACAAAACTCGCGATAAGTACTAAAATAATACAATACATCAATACGCGGTTATTAATTCCAATTATTACTAATAAGATATAGTTAAACTGTTTAACCATTAATCATTTAGTGTGATTAGTGACATTTTTTAGATGTAACAATCCGTCTGAAATCCGGATCTACATTTTTGCAAACTATTTTCAGCAAGTCGCTAAAGTATTTGTTAGTTAATCTTGACCAAAATGTGTTCTTGATAAAGTATACTTTCAAAAATGCTGACTCACAAGTATATGTTGAAGAGAAAAGTGTGCGTAATTATAATGCCAAATTTTGTAGCTGTGGATCTTATTTGCAGACACACATGTTCACCAATAGCATATTGCGATACGAGTGTGGTAAACACTTGATACGGATTCAGGAAAAGTTTAAAAAAACGAGGCGCTTGCGCCGAGTTTTTTTTTTTTTTAATTTCCGAGATTCCATTAAATGTTTACCACATGAGTATTGCATCTATTTTTTGCCCTATGTGTACTTATTTAGTAGTTAAGATATTAACTAAAATGTTAATACATATAATTAAAGATAAATGTTAGATTTCAGAAGTTGCAACGACTATATGTGTTGCTATGGAGAAATAATAAGTATTGTTGGTCATGTCGTCATCTTATATTTGTTAAAACTGTAAAACCAATTTTATTTGTGATTTGTTTCTGATTATTATGCAGAAAGCTTAGACGATGTATGCAGTAATGATGAAATAGAAGAGGCGTGGAAAGCTGGATGTGAAGAATTAATACCGAAATTAATACAAATTGCAGTATAACTATCAATATTTGAAAATAAATGTTTTTACTTATCGCACTAGTGCTTTCGGTATTTTTAAAGTATTGAAATATCTTTGTTTTCATAGCAACCACGATTGTTGCGGGAATGTCAAATTACGATACACATCAACAATAACAGTAAGTATACAACATTAGTTACATAGTGCAAAAATTCTTCATAGGTAACAATTAAAGGTGATTTCATGAATATGTCTTTCAAAGCTGCATTTCCTTAGGATTCGATGACCTCCAGGTTTAGAGGACTTTTCTTGCTGTTGAAAACTGCTTCAGCAGCACCGTTGGTTTCCAAAGAGTAAATGAATATTCTTGATAAGTAACAATTAAAGGTGCTTTCTTGAATACGTCTTTCAAAGCAGCATTTCCTTCGGATTCGATGACCTCCAGATTTAGAGGATTTTTCTTGATGTTGAAAAATGTTTCAGCAGCACCGTTGGTTTCCAAAGAGTAAATGAATATTCTTGATAGGTAACAAATAAGGGTGCTTTCTTGAAATGTCTTTCAAAGCTGCATTTCCTTAGGATTCGATGACCTCCAGGTTTAGAGGACTTTTCTTGCTGTTGAAAACTGTTTCAGCAGCACCGTTGGTTTCCAAAGAGTAAATGAATATTCTTGATAGGTAACTATTAAAGGCGCTTTCTTGAATATGTCTTTCAAAGCAGCATTTTCTTAGGATTCGATGACCTCCATGTTTAGAGGACTTTTCTTGCTGTTGAAAACTGTTTCAGCAGCACCGTTGGTTTCCAAAGAGTAAATGAATATTCTTGATAGGTAACAATTAAAGGTACTTTCTTGAATACGTCTTTCAAAGCAGCATCTCCTTAGGATTCGATGACCTCCAGGTTTAGAGACTTTTCTTGCTGTACAAAACTGTTTCAGCAGCACCGTTTGTTTCCAAAGAGTAAATGAATATTCTTGATAGGTAACAATTAAAGGTGCTTTCTTGAATATGTCTTTCAAAGCTGTATTTCCTTAGGATTCGATGACCTCCAGGTTTAGAGGACTTTTCTTGCTGTTGAAAACTGTTTCAGCAGCACCGTTTGTTCCAAAGAGTAAATGAATATTCTTGATAGGTAACAATTAAAGGTGCTTTCTTGAATATGTCTTTCAAAGCTGTATTTCCTTAGGATTCGATGACCTCCAGGTTTAGAGGACTTTCTTGCTGTTGAAAAGTGCTTAAGCAGCACTGTTGGTTTCCAAAGAGTATATGAATATTCATTCAAACCTGTACTACGTTAATGGTTTTTTTAAATATTTAAATCTGTCCTGGAACTCAGCTAATAAACCAGTTATAATCTTAATGAAATATTGCAGTCAATTTTAATACTATTTTTAGATTAGAGAAACGCAATCGTTCATCGTCGAAATCTGTTAAAACAATTATTTTTATTGAGAAAATTGTTATTTCTGATATTAACTCATTTACGAGTTTTCCCTTTTTCTATAATTTCATGTTTAGTACGTTCGTATGTTGATGGAATTGAAAGCAATTGTTTCTATGCTACTTTTGTCTTCTAGAAAATGGAAGTATTCCTGAGCCATTACGTGTTTGTATATATATAACTTTTATTTCTGGCAAAGTATGTAGAATCTCTGCAGCTCAGTACCTTTTCTTAACAATCATACATTGTTATGCAACAAGAAATCATTATATTTAGCGTTTGATTTACCACAGAATGGTCTGAATAAGCGATGGTTCAGCGATGATTTAACACGAATAATTTTAACTATGTTTACAACATGTTGCATCACTGCCTGGAGTTCACTAAACTTTGCAAAAAGAAAAAAACAGTTTGATGGATTATACGGTGATATGATAATAAATGTGGACAGTCATTTTTCAGTCTCTGAACTAATCCTTTATTACAGGTCACCATAGCTGGAGCACCATCTGTTGTAATCGATAATAATTTACACATATCTAGTTCGTATTTATTACTGCTTCAATCAGAATTTTGAACAATTCCTCCCTGCCGAGTGTTTTTCTAATGCTGTCACAGTTAATATCTCTTCAAAAAATATATTATTTTGCATCGAAGTTACGCACTAACACCAACACCCGAGCATTGTCCATATTATCACAGGACTCGTCGATTGCGAATAAATGTCGTGTTGGATCAACTTTAGATTGTCTAACACTTCATTTCTCATAATACATTCTTATCAAACTATTGCTCTACATACGCCTTCTGTCTTTAGTAACATTCCGTAATATGTTGAACTTTTTACAGCTCTATAAATATTCAGTAGAAATTCACAGATATGTGGTTCCATCTAGGGACACATACTTTTTACAAATATTTACGCATTGTTATTCTGTAGGACTTAGAACATGTATTATGTAAGGTAAAGTTTTTCCTAGCGTGTATCTCAAAACATTTTTCAGTTTATTACATTTTGATTCTGCTAATGTCTGAGTATTTCTCGTGATTGAAGTAGCTGGCATTGACACACGTTTAAGAGTTCTAACCCGTCTTGTTATGAAATAATGTCTCTGTAACATCAATTATACATTCTTTAACTATATCTTCGTCGGTAAAACACTTCATATGTTTTCCTAGATTCCATGAAACACATAAAGTTGCTTCACTGCACTTTTCGTGTTCGGTCAGAGATCTATTCATAATCTCTGTAGCTGTAGAATAGGTATAGGCCTATATTTTAATTTTCATAAGATTTCTTCAATAGGATACAGTTTTGCAAACTATTTGTGCTTGATTTCATAATAACTAACTCACTGCTACTATCGCACACGTAGGTGCATGGCTGCACGGACATAAGCTCTCCACACATCCCTATCCTGAGCTAATGTTTTCCAAACATCCCTGTATAATCTACATCCCTCAAAACATTCGTGGACTATCAACTGGGCGTTTTTCCTCTGCTCTTTCTATAAAAAGCTTGAATGCATCTCTTTCAGTCCCCATTCGTGCCACATATCCAGCCCGTCGCACTCTACTAGACTTAACTGTTATATCTGGTTTCCTATAAAGATCATGTAGCTCACTTCCACAATGTCTTTTTAAATTATAACTTTATATTATGCAACGGGTTGGTTACGAATCACACACACGGGTAGTGCTCACGGCGACATGGTAACGTAAAGCAACATAAATCAGTCCATTTTGATAAAAACTGCCTATTTTCAGAATCTACTTTCTTCTTATTGATGGTCGACCCCTCAAAACATTAATGTATGCAGATGATCAAGTTATAATGGCTACAGAGAGCAGTACATAGACTGTCAAATATAACCCAAGATTATAATTTACAAATTTCGGTGAGTAAGACAAAAACTATGGCGTTTCAAGGGAAAATACCGATAAGAACTGAACTTGTTATTAACAACAATAGGCTATATTAGAACAAGTTAATAAGTTTACTTATCTTGGCTGCAATCTTTCCTACGACACATGTAAAGACATAGACATAAAATCGGTCAAATTTCAAAAACTTATAGGAACAATAAAATGCATTCTTTTCCGAAAAGTACGCCCAGATACAATTCTAAAATTTTATAAAACAACAGCTCTTCCAACTCTACTTTATGGTTCTGAAACCTGGACTGTTACTGCAGGTAAATTAAATAGGATAGTAGCTGCAGAAATGAAGTTATTAAGACCTTTAGCGGGTTATACGCTGTATGAACACATGCGTAATGAAGATATCCGCAAAGCTCTCAACACACAGCAATAACTGAAACCATTCAAAAATAAAAATAATTGGTATGAACACCTTCTTAGAATGCCAAACAACTACCTCTGCAACTATTGAACTAGAGACCCACAGGGCGAAGAGACCCTGGAAAACCTAAGAAGAGATGAAGGGATCAATTTCTATCCTGAAGCGGAACAGGCCAATGGCCTAATCCATGCCTGCAATTGATGATGATGATGATGACTTTTCTCTTTAAGTTTCCATATTTAACACGAAGATCACCAAACACCTTCTGTCACAAACCACAAATACAAACAATTCCAATAATGAATAACATACGTGACTTAAAAACAAAATAAAGTCGGCTATGTGCGCCATCGATATGCACGCTCGATCATACGCAGTACTGTCAACCAAGCAAATAATAATACTATCATTATATGTTAATTTAGTGCAACTAGTTTCATTTGGATGTTTAACCGATTTTAAACATTTGTATTTATTTGATATTAACCGGTCCGGAAACCAAAGCCCCACGATCCAGATCTAGACTGCGGTCCGCCAATTGAAGATCTCTGACTCAGGCCAACTCTGACTGAGGCCAACTCAGGCCACAGGGAGAAACATGTTCGCGTCTAATAGTTTCTCAATATCTCAATTTTGGTTTTTCTTAACTGAATTTTCTACTTCTCACATAAAGGAGCTATTGACTATCATGAGGCTGAATACATCCCATTCCAGAACCTTTAATACAGACAAATCGCATTTGAAATCCCTGGGATACCAATCAGATTTCGAATCCTTCACATAAAAAATAATTTTATGGTAAAGCCAAGAGTCGAACCCGAAATCCTTGGAATACCAGTAAGACGAGCTACACACCACAAAGCCTGTTACATATTTGGAAAGTTTAATTTTATTTTGTGTAATGATATTAAGTAATTACTTAATGCGAACCCATAATATAACATTTTGTGAGCGCTAATTAATTCAATTGATTATATATATATATATATATATCCCTAGTGTCATCTGCGGTGGTTTAGTGGTTACGTTCTTTGCCTCTAGTCCTGAAGGTGGGGACTTTAAGTTGTGGGTCCAGAGCCTGGAGATTTTCAGGCTCGTAAAAGAACCGCAAGCCTGAAAAAAGGACTCTGTGAAAAATTTAATCGACCTTCATCCACTCAAGTTGTTGCTTACTAGATGTTTCATTGAGGGGATGTGCTAACCACGTGTCACTCGTTGATATCTGTAGGTAAATAGGGGGAAGTGAGTTAGCTTGGTTAAGAAACTCCCGCTAAGGAGCATCCCTGTCCCTCGCGGGACATATGTAGTATATGTATATATACGTACATACATACACACAGATTTTAGATGGTCATAGAAAATAAGTATGACTTCTGTAAAACATATAGGGCCTACATTAATAGCCTAAATTATGCAGTGTGTAAGTGAATTATAACATATATTTATCTACTTACAATGCATGAGATAGGAAACAGTAAAACGAAGTAAAATTCCGAGTAACAAGGAAAATACTTGAAATCTGTTAGGCCTACTGATAAATCGATATGAAAGTAATAAAGCGAAGTAATTTGTACTAGATTGTTTTCAATCTTATTAGGGATTCTGGGAAATCCAATGGAGTAGTGTTTACTAGATTGATTTCAATCTTATTAGGGATTCTGGGAAACGCGACCTAGAAGTAATTTTTTCTCAATCTCTAAGGATATTAAAGAAATCAAATTTCGAAAATACTGTTAAACAGTAATAATGATAAAAAATATAAATTGCTTAATTGGTGCTTAAAAATATACTAATAATAATATATTAATTACATCAATCTTTATATTAATTCACTCATACCTGGGAAAAACCAACGAGTCCGAAACGGGGAGTAACAAGATAGTTGGATATATCTGTTTTTCCCAGTGAACTTCCTCCTTTTATCATCATCATCATCTTTCTCCAGGGATTAAGCCTGTTGGCTCGTTCCAGTTTCATGAAAGCTAGAATTGTTAAAATTGTTCACACCATATTCTGTGTGGGCGACCAACATTTCTCCTTCCGCGCGGTTTATAATTTAACAAATAATTTTGGAAATCTTCCTTCTGGCATTCTATCAATATGTTCTTTCCAGTCGTTTCTATATTTAATTATTCGGTCTGTAAGTTTGAAATATTTAGTTCCTTTCTTATATCTTCATTTCTTTTCTTATCCAGCAGAGTATATCCTGCTATATTTCTTAAAAATCGCATCTCAGCTGCTTCCAATCTTTGTTGAAATAATGGAAAATTATAACAGACAAAGAAAGGCCTTAGATTGAACAATAACACAAGTATTAATAACTTAATTTTCGCCGATGATTTAGTCTTACTACAACATGATGAAGATCTGTTACAATTGGCTGCTTACAAACTAAATGCAATATGTAGTGATTATAATTTTAAAATTTCAGTAAGTAAAACAAAAGTAATAGCATTTTGTGGAAGAAACACTCTGCGTGCAAAATAGTGATAGGAGACGAAATTATTGAGCAAGTATCCCATTTTAAATATTTAGGATGTGATATCAGCTATGGATATGATAAAGATATTGAACATAAAACACATCAGTTTCAAGCTATTTGTGGCACCAATAAATACAACATTGAATGATAAAGTCCATAAACAAACAGAATTAAAATTTTATAAAACAATGGCTGTCCCTGTCCTTTTTTATGGGAGTGAATCTTGGATTATCACTACCATACAAGAAAGTAAAATCCAAGCAGCCGAGATTAAATTTTTAAGAAGAGTAAAAGGATGCACTAGAATGGTCCAGACAATAAACGAGGATATCCGTGAAGAACTGCAGATCATCTCCATAAAAGAAAATATATTAACAACAAGATTCGGTGGAAAGAACATGTAGAAAGAATGGAAGCAAGTAGATTACCAAATAAA
Source organism: Diploptera punctata (assembly GCA_030220185.1). NCBI lineage: Eukaryota > Metazoa > Arthropoda > Insecta > Blattodea > Blaberidae > Diploptera > Diploptera punctata. Next base: position 35,643 of record JASPKZ010000107.1, on the reverse strand, counting down.
ATCTTACATTATTTTCCGAGAGGAAGAAGGTATGTAGGACGTTCTCGAAAGAGATGGTCTTAGATATATTAATGAAGACGGAACAGGCAACTAATGCCTAAACCAGGAACAGAAGAAGAAGAATAAGACGTCTTTAGCTGGGCCAAAAGCATATACTAAATGTCGTTTCTTTAATCTGTCGGCTAGTATTATTATTAATTATTATTATTATTATTATTATTATTATTATATTCCATTCAATCGTACATAAAGATTTGCCACTGTGAAGTAATTACATATATTACGCAATAATGAGCTTGAATTATGGGACCTAAGGAAACACACACAGCTTCCATTGTCAAAGGTTTAGGATTGATGACTATTACTTCAGGAACAAATGAAGTTAACAAAAGAAGAAAATATGTATAATATAAAAATAATTAACACAAAAAATGAATACGCCGTAGCGTAGTGGTTAACGCACTGAGCTACAAGCTACAAGCTCAACAAGGGTTCAGTCCCGTTGGGGTCAGGATTTTTAAACTGAGCCAAACCCTCTGGCGGCACTAATGGCCCTGGGGTCGACTCAGCCTCTAACGGAAATGAGTACCAGACACTTGTTCTGGGGGTAAATGCGGCCGTCACGCAGGGCTGACAACCCGGCTGGCATAAAGTGCCGATTGTCTAGAAAAAGTGGGAACCTTAACCTCCTACTACCCCAAGGGCCTCCGGGCCTGTTGTGGGATCACTTTACTTTACTAAAAGCTGTGAAGCATTATAATAATCAAAATATATCAAACAAATATCAAGTTAAATCTGAAGTCTAATGTCATAAAAAATAAAAATCAATAATAAATTATATAATAACACCATACATTCCATACCTATCTTTTCAATTCATCCATACAGCTAGTCGAACATATTCATCTTCACAACTGCAGAGTACGAAATAATTCGGCCTTGGGAATCTATATGGCCTTCCAAGCCGTGCGAACAGAACGAAGGATGTTGTAAGTAATTGCTTTTCGAGTCGGGAAGTAAGGTTCAAGCAGGTTTAGGCCTATATGTGCCGTCACGTGACTTTGAAGATAGAAAGAGAAGGAAGATAGGAAAGAGGAATAGGCACAGAACACTAACTAACCACAGATTGGACCAAAGATACAAGATAGAAGTAACATAAATGTGCACATGATTCAGTACTTCCATAGAAGACAAGTTTAGTGATAACTAGGGCTCGGAAATTGTGGACTTATAAAATGCCTATAAAATACCTTTAAAAAGACCTAAAAATATCCCAAAAAGACCTAAAAAATGAAAAAAAAGGACGTAAAGACGATTCAAGTTAAATAATACTTTTAGTTTCAGCTGCATTTTTAGGAATATTCCACAATACAGTGTTTCTCTTCAACCCAAAGTGATTTGTCGCCAGAGGTTCCTGTCTAAAGCATCTTATTCCCACAAATCTCTAGCTTCCATACTTCTCTTCACTCCAACCATCCATCGTTCTCTAGTCCTGCCTCTTCCACTTCTTCCATAAGCTTTCCAATTACGGATCTTCTTTGGCATTCTCTTTTGTTCCATTCTTATTAGGTGTCCATACCATTTCAAACGTTTTTCCTTCTATTTTTCCTAATCTGGTTTTTTCATCAACTTGTATAATTTTCTTTATTGTGCTGTTTCTGATCTTATCCCTTCTTGAAATTCTTGTCGATCTCTTCCAAAAATCCATTTCTACTGCTAACAGCTTGTTGCATTTCTAATGAATATGATAAAATGTTTAAAAATTACTAAATTCTAGTGAAATGCAACATACTTTGGGGGAAAAAAATAGATGACTGGAAATGCTTCTTCTTTCATACTCTATTTTTTTTTTTAATTCAACATAGTTTGAAAAAGGAATTCTGTGTTCATTAAAGAAGAAAGTTCTTTGAGAATATACAATGAACGAATTTTTCCACCTAGAATTAATTCAGCAAACTCGCAATGGATATCAGGCAGTCAGCAGGCTGGTTAAAAATAAAGGGATATTTTGTGAGGGTTCAATAGTTACTCGCGGAACAAAAGTGTTTGCAAAGTGAAAAGTCTTTGAATAGTAAAACTAGATAGCGTTAATAAAAGAAGTTGGAATTGAGACTAGACTCTGCGGATACTTGAATTGTATAAATGGAATAAATGTAGTCAAAAGAAAGTAAAGTAGCAAAAAAAGACGTTAAGACCTAAAAAAAAGGCTAAAAAAGGGCCAAAAAGTCGAATAAAACCCAGCATTTTCTGGCGTACACTGACCCAAAGTATATATATTAAGTTAGGCCTGGTCTTCAGACATAAAATGAAAAAAAAAATTCTCAACTTCCGCGCCCTAATGATAACAATTGTATGTACCAGCTTGTTAATTCTTTATGCTAAAATGTAAGGTGTAGAGGGAAGAGTTTAATCGCATTAACATTCAGGACATAATCTGAGAGCCCAGAGTCCCGACTTCAATACAATCCTCACCTGTAGGAATAATTAAAATGCAGACTTCGTTCCAGATCACATGGGTGTCATTGTCTACAGTCTGCAAGGAGAGTGTGCAGCCATCTAATGTATAAAAATTAATGTATGTTTGTTTGTTCGTTCGTTCGTAATTTATGCGCGGCCATACCGTTGATCCCAGTGTGATGGGGATTTTTGCAAAATGTTCAGGAGATTCCCAGGATGAACATAGGCTATATGAAAGTTGATATACTCAACTCCTACACCCTTAAAAAGACCCTTTGTAGTGAAAAACATGAGAAAGTCCCTTTTTTACCCTTAAATGGCTTACGCTGCCTAAACCATAACAAATACACAAAATTATTGTACACAGAATTGAATATCTAAAAAAACTGCACAGAAAAGTCCGCGTTAGCATGTGTTTATCTTTTACAGATAACACACAACAGCCATTTTTGTCTTTCATTGATGCCAAGGAGATCGGGATAAGTAGATTTCCGGGCAAACATGTGCTGGCATACCATTCACCGGATTGTCATGGGGCTTTTTGCAAAATGTTCAGGATTTTTCTGGCAAGGTTATAGGTTATAAGAGAGTTTTAATGCTCAAGCCCTTCACCATTAAAAATCACCTTCTGTAGTGAAAAAATGTCGCTTTTTGTAAGCTTAAATGACTTACGCTGCCTAAACCATAAATAGGCCTACATAAAACTATTGCACACAAAATTGAATATCTCAAAAAACTCTACAGAAAAGTCCGCGACAGCATATGTTTATCTTTTAAGGATAACTCAATAACCATTTTGTCTTTCATTGATGCTAAGAAGATCGAAATAAGTAGATTCCCGGGCAAGCATAACAGCGCACGGCGGATATTCTTTTATGGATAACTCAAAATAACGAATTTTTTTCTTTCAGCTCATTTATGCCAAGTACATTGGGATTAGTAGATCCCGGGCAATGCAAGGTATTCAGCACGGGGTATCTAAAATAATGACATATACTTTTATTTATTTTTCTTTTACTTATTCAACTAAATGCATAACACATTAATAATTATGCAGGTGTAGCAGCGCACGCCGAGGGTTAACCAGTTCCTTATAAAGAATATTCAGGTACCTATTGGAAAGTTTATGATTTGTCAGTATTCGGCTCTACTTAATTATATTCTTTGTAATATTGTTATCACGGGTTCCCTATGCGATACTGCATGTATAAGACGAACTCTGTAAATAATTAAATTGTTTTGTGCAATTAGTTTATGCCATAAACCCGTAAATAAATTTGGATGAATGTATCTTTCAAATAAAATTGACGAAATTTGACTTCATATGATTTTACAACAATAGCACGAAGAAGACTAAATTCATTTACCGAAATCAACAAATTCAGAGTCAAATTTCTGATTTGAGTTTCGTTTACTCTAAGGGACGACCAGTTTGTTATGCTCATTAGATACAGACATTATCAGATTTACATTATATGCAAGGTGAACAATATTAATAATTTCAGGATGACAATCCTCGAACAATTTGAAACAAAAAGTCTAATGCGTATTTTCCGAGGAATAAAAATCTTTATTCTTTTAGGTGTATAGCGTTTTTGTAAGTAATTATTGATTAAATTAGCAATATTTCCAATCGATTTACGAGAGTTCAAAATTGAACAGCTTATTTAAAGAACTGTCATTTGATCCGAAAAATTATATATTTTTATACTTCACATCAATTTTAAATTACATGACAATGTGGCAAAGTTACTACATTGGAGTGGAACAGCTGATAGTACCTGCGTAGCCGAGAGCTGATGTATATTAGTCTACAAAGGTGGGAATAGGATCGATATGTTTCAGAACTACGGCCTGATATCAAGTTTATGTTATAAGTACTTCAGTTTCTTTCCACAATAGACCTAATTCAGTCGAGTAGGCCTTGGTGGCATTTGATTCAACTACCAAGCCGCAGGTGATGAGTGAAGTACTGCATAGTCAAGCTAGAGAGATTATATACATGCGATTAAGTTTTTTGAAGTAAAAGTGTAAATTAATTTCGCGTATTTAGCTCCACTTTTCATGTTTGTGGACTGTATGTTTTAAGCTGGCCGTATGTTTTCCCCCTGGCTATACTATAGCGAAACCGTCTATCCTATTCCGGCCTTTGTAAACTAATAATTTCGAACGATAATGTGTAAAAAATAAATGTAAGCAAATAACTGTGTTTAAAGAGAGTTCTGGAATTCATTTTCTCATACTATGTACATTTATTGTTTAATAAATATTTAAGTGAATGACACCTTCGGGGATATGGTAATAGGGTCATAATACTACTTTTAATATGGCTCTGGTCCTTTCATACAAGATGCATACTTCACGTCCAAAAAGCGCGTTTTTCCGAAAAAAATCAGCAATTCCCCCCCTCCAAGAATTTCAAAGATCAACTCCCTCAAATTAATGACACGAATTTACGGTCCATCTTATAGGCCTAATTGTGAGAAAATTCCCCACACTAATAATGGGTTACGATCCATGAAAGAAAGACGTTAGAATGGAACATGTGTTATTAATTTTGGGAAGAGCTGTTTAGTAGGAAGTGGTTTAACCAGAATTTTGTTGTTGGAACTAACGTTGCTCAATGATCCATCACAGACCCGGTTTATTTTGGCAAACTCTCATGTACAGCTGCCAACCGAATACACCTAGAACACAATTTTTTAATCCGATTAACCAGCATCGCTAATTACAATTTTAATGCACACGAAAGATCATACAGATTGTGTACTGCCTTTTTTTAAATTATTCTTCCTCTTTACTGTAACTTTCCTTATTGTTAACTTATTTACTTTTTTCTTACAAGCACAGAACATATACACTGTCTCAGGGAGTGATTTAAAATCTCATACCCCGCCGAAAATCGAAAAGTAGAAAGAAGAAAAAGAAAGAAAGAAAGAAAGAAAGAAAGAAAGAAAGAAAGAAATAACTAAATCTTTAAGACTTACAAAGGAAAAAACCATATAGAACATATATCCCGCTTTTAATTGCAAGACACTAAAATCCAGCGCCAAATCTCTGATTTAAACTATAGGCAAGTAATAGAACTCCCGATTTGGTAGATTAGATAACCCTCACTACCTGCTGTCGGCGTAGTATTCCGCCTCACTGAACTTCGCTTTTACTCAAGCAGGGAGTCAATTATCTGCGCACAGTGGGATACAATTGCTGGATTCTGGCTTCGATTTCTATGCCCTACAGTTAAAAGGTTCATAATTTTTTTAAACGCCTCCTTGGTACATCACAACGCTTTTCTGGGAGCAATTTCAAGGTAAGTTTCAGCATGCAATGGTTGATACGATTTGATTTCTAATATGATCTATTTATAGAAGAGCAAGTTTCCGATTCTGTAAAAAAAAAGTTAATGAACTCGCAGAAGAAAATAATTCAGTGTAAAACGAACTATGACAAACAATAAATAATCATACAGATATGTCGAACAGCAAATGTTTCGAAATATTGCACCAAATTAGATAAACAGTTTTTTTCGATTTTGTTTGATAAAATCGGAGTTCTACTGTACACTTCGACATATTCAAAATTACCGGATATGTTATTACTGTTGTTCTGTAAATACATAAATAATAAAAGAAGGAGGTGTATATGCAGGTAGGTCTATATGTCTTGCTTTATCTGTTATTTACTTCAACATACACTTTGAATGAAGTAACACAAAAGTGGCGTACATCCAGCCGTTGTCATATAGTGAATAGACATTTTTTGTTGTCTAGTTACGTTCATATACCACTGGGTGGCACTTCCCCCCCTTTTTTAACCAAGAGCTTAATGTAAATATAGATATGAGATAAGTCAGGGTAATTAGTGATAAAAACCTCATTAAAAATCCTGGACATTTTTAAACGCGATAATTAGCAGAAAAAATCATAGTAATATAATGCATATGTTTTAGAAAAAAATAGGTGCAAAACATTCATAGGCCTATAGGTGTGCAAATATGTGGTGTTTCCACTTTTCAGCTATGAGGAAAAATGAATTTAGAACTACAATAAAAACCGCTTTGTACCTTTCAGAAAGATAAAAAAAGAGCCCTGAATAGGTAAAATCGGTTCACAACCTTTTGCCAAAACATTGAAACGATGAAAATGTGCTGTTTTCTCAGCATTAATAGACCCGCAATCGTTCTAGAGACTTTTTCGGGGCTTAAAGTGTAGTCTTTTATAACGCCTATATTTCGTGGATTTTTTTCAAAATACCTGTACTTTCTGTTCAATTCGTTAAAATGTAAACAAAAAAAAAGAAATAGGTGTCTCTATAATATGACATTCATATGGTCAATAATGGTCCCACAGCAAATGTTTTTGTTCCTTAAGAGTTTTTTCTACAACCACCTTCTAATTAAATGTCTATTATGTTCAATTTAATTCCTTAAAAAGACCCTGAACATCTTGATATTTCTTTCTGACACGCACCACTGGAGGAGAAAGGCCTGCGTGGCGGAGAATTCTCTCGTTGGTCCGGCTCCTCGAGCGCTGAAAAGCGATCTCACGTATTCTCTCACCATGTCTGACCTTCTTCCTCGGTGACGCATAGGACTGAAATAGTCCGATTTCTGGAGGAGATTTTAAGGTGTTTAATTGTTCTTTTCATATTTTCAACTATGTGTAGGTTGTAGGCCAATCCTTCAAGAACAAAAATCACTTTGAAATTTTGCTATGGAACTATAATTGGCCATATGGATGACATATTGCTGAATCACCTGTTTTTATATTTTAGCAAATTATGCAGAGTTATAGACTTTTTGCACAAAATTTTCACGGTATAAGGATACAATTTAGGCCCCGAATAAGTCTCTACAACGATTACAGGCCTAGTAACACAATGTTGAAATATGAAATGTTTTGTAGTTTTAATTTTTTTTGCCAAGAAGTTATGAAATGATTTTGTGTGTTCAGGGTTCATTTTTTTCGTCATTTTTTCTAATTTTTTTTTCATAACTGAAAAGTTAAAAAAATGAATTTTTATTAATTATTTTTTGTACCTAATTTCCCTGCAGCGATTCTTAAAAAAAACATGCATTTTATTTCTCGATTTTTCTACTAACTATCGCGTTGAAAAGGTGGCCAGGAAAACTAAAAAAAATACTCGAATTAACCTGGCCGAAGAGTAATTAATGCAGAGTTACGAAGCATAAATATAGACAGCAATGTTGTCGATATTCAAATCAACAGTTCCTGTTTATTTTCTCAAGACATTGTAATGTCTCTAGGTGTGCTACAATAGAAATATGTTTTTGTTCCGAACTACGTATACACAATATTGCATATAATTAACCTCATCGATAGTTTTTCTGTGACTATTTAACTCATGCCACAAATGCTAGTCAATGACCAATCACGTTTCAATGAATGTTTTTTTACAACCAATGACAGTAATGTTTCACCTCGCTCTTTATCGATTTCTCTTTATCAGCTCCTGCTTTTGTGAAAGAAAGCTCCTCCTTTTTAATGTTCTGAAAAGGCCAAAGCATTATTTTTCTCCAGCAAATACATTGAATATAGCATATAATGAAAAGATCCCTTGATTTTACTGAGTTGTTTACTAAAAAAATAAATGAATAACCCGTAATGTTGATTATGATATATAGTTTGATGTGTTTCATTATTTCTCCACTTGGGTGCACTCTTACAATATTGCGATCTTATTTGGCAATAAATAATATGATCAAGCAGCAGTGAATGAACATAATAACCTCACATTTCTGATTTGTTTTCAAACATCGCCATTTACATTAAATATATAAATATTTTAAAATAACTATAGTTAAACAATGATTTGTGAGTAAACAGCTTAATTTTATTCGTTACATAGTCCTAACAAATGCCACTCTTGATTAAAATAACTATAGTTAAACAATGATTTGTGAGTAAACAGCTTAATTTTATTCGTTACATAGTCCTAACAAATGCCACTCTTGATTAAAATAACTATAGTTAAACAATGATTTGTGAGTAAACAGCTTAATTTTATTCGTTACATAGTCCTAACAAATGCCACTCTTGATTAAAATAACTATAGTTAAACAATGATTTGTGAGTAAACAGCTTAATTTTATTCGTTACATAGTCCTAACAAATGCCACTCTTGATTAAAATAACTATAGTTAAACAATGATTTGTGAGTAAACAGCTTAATTTTATTCGTTACATAGTCCTAACAAATGCCACTCTTGATTAAAATAACTATAGTTAAACAATGATTTGTGAGTAAACAGCTTAATTTATTCGTTACATAGTCCTAACAAATGCCACTCTTGATTTAAAATAACTATAGTTAAACAATGATTTGTGAGTACTCTTGATTTCCAAATTCTCTAGATAAATTCACTCCTCACTTCGTGAGTCGTGAATTTATCGATAATTTGGAAATCACTCGTGGCATTACTTATGATAAACGACGGGGTATAACAATAACGATTCTAAACATAAAGAATATATAACACAAACAAAAAAAAGTGAAAATTTAACATTAGGCTCTATTAAATAAATTAATAAAAGGAAGGTATGGGGAAATTTTAAAAAGGCTGTTGAATGTGATTGTTATAGCAATGTCCTTTTTTAAACAGCAGTTCTTATTAAAACAATGTGAATAGACAACACGTGAAACAATATTATGGCACAATACATACTACAGGTCAAGGTAAGTAATGATCGATACCGAAACATTATGAATTAAAAATGATATTATAAGAATAATAAAATATGATAGAAAGGGTATGTTAGAACGCACAATCAGTATGAGAATATGGCTGACAGAATAAGAATTGATATCATATAATAACGTAACGATATAGACTGTAAAATATAGCAAGCATTTCATCAATACAGCTTCCATCAAAATACCATTATCAACATTTTATGATGCGAACCAAACCACTTCAGTTGATGAGACCAGTTCTATGGATTATATCATCGCAATTGATTTGAATTTAGCATGTGAAATATTATTAATTTAAGTAACAAAACAGTCGTTCTTATCTTCAGCCATATTTTCGACTGTTACATTTTTGCCTATACTATTGTCTTCTAAACTGCCATCTAGTGTCGATTTTATAAACTTTGAAATTAAATATTTCTAGCCAGGAATTTAAAAGTCAAATGACATTTCAAAATGTTAGATTATTTTTCAATTTTACGATTCTCTAGCAAACTATGAGCTGAAATTGCTGATTTCCTGTGCTGTGAAAAACACGGAGTTTATGAGGTGACTTAATTACGACTCATTTGATTTATTAACTTGAAAGCCTCATAATGTCATTTCCCATAATAAGTTCTATGGAATAGAAAAAAACGTTGCTTGCTTTCAACTGCATAATCGTATAAAAAACCTGAAAACACATTACTAGTCGTTCTGTGGATGTTTTTATTTAACAGCAGAGTCTTCCTATATAGTCTCGGATTAATGCGCTCGAGGTTCACATTTCGATAGCTGTAAAGGTTCAATTGACTTTTTCGCCCAAGGAAAATTAAAATATGAAGAATCCTTCTGAGAGAAAGTTGAAAGATTGTTAAAGGGTACAGAGATACATAACACATTAAAGAACTTTGCTCTAATGGAACCTGATTACGAAGTTTATAGGTTAAACCAGGTAGTGTCGATTAATTTTTAAGAGCGTAAAAATTCTGAGTGTGAAATGATTCCATGGGACCCGTATCTGAGATTTGTGGGGAAAAAATTACCTAAGACTGAAGTAAGAGACTTCTGCGCAAAATTTCCAGGTACTTTCTCGACCAGATTTAAATTGCGACCCTAATACCTGTGATACATCACAGATGTTATACTGTATCCAACGACTGACATGTTGATAACAATCATCTGCCAAAAATCCTCTAACACAGCAAGAAATATACAAATTAAGTAATGAAATAAGGAGACCCGTGTTGGTATCCCATTTTACAAATTGCTACCCAGTATCGATTCCATTCATTGGTAACATTCAAATTAGATGATTGTCTTCTTGTAGATGAAACAATGTATAACATGGAGCTTGTGCTATTCCAAACGTGTGGAGATGTTTTGACAGGCAGTGTGTGCTGTGTGCAGCTCTACACAATTCCTTCTGGACCAATCAGATAGGTCTTGTGTTTCACTGCTTCTGCGTGTAACATTAAACATTTCCTTATGTATCGTTTAACGATGGTATAACAAGCGTCTTCTAGATATGTAGTGCATTGACTAAGGTATCTGACTGTTCGTTTCTGAAGATCTGGCAAAGTCCTGATATACATTTCAGAGTTATTTTCTGTTTGAATTTTGCAGGCTCTGTAGGGGATTATTATTTTTTGCACGATAGTGCGTTCTGTCGTACTTACAGCAATGGCGACCATGATTGAAAGTTCAATTTTGTAAATATTGGGGTTGCCAACCTAAACAACTATACTATAATATTACATATTACCTACCTCGTGCGGGATATAAAATCACTGCCCTTTATGTACGCTGCGTACAATGTATATAAAAAACCTCTATCCAAAAGGTAGTGTTAATATACATTATACGAAACAAATCACTGCATTTTAAATGTACTGAACTTTTTTGAAACAATATAAAACAGTAAATTCGTACTTTCCGCCATTTTATCACTGATTCGCGTCACGGCCTGCTGTACTCTCAACTAATAAACATTGCCCACGCTGTTAACGTTAGTCAATTGTTTATAATGAACTTAAATATTTCCAAAACAATGTTATTATTTTATTATTATTTTGAAAACACCATCGCGAAAAAATGAATGTACAACTCACGTTTGTGAAGTGTTTTACACAATCTCGGAAATTAAAAACCTCGCTATCACTTAGTTTTTAATCATACCCTCGCTTCTGTAAAAACCACTTCTCACTTCGTGGCGTGGGGTTATGTAACTAGCGCATATTAGGTGCTTGTTCGAGTATCTGGCAGCTGACACATGATCAATGAGTCCCCAGGACACAATCAGTGATCTTGTGGTTATCTCAGCGCGTAAGCGCAGCCCAACTTATTGAAATGCTCATGGGAAAACAGTGGCAGACGCGCACTGCTGGGACACGGATAATTTCCCGGTTCTCCACAGGCGAGCAGTTTATATGGCCGGTTGAAGAGGCTGTTATATGGCCTGAGCGCCAGTTAGTGGAGGATGGGTAGGTTGGTGGGATTTAGATTGATGCTCCCGGAATGAGATAAGGGTTCAGGTTGTGATCTTAACATGTTAATTTATATTTTAAAATCATTTCGGATTAATTTAAAAGTGATAATGTTATTTTTCGTTACAATTTTGTTTTTTCCAAATTTCACGCTGATATCGCTTGAAGATAAAGAATAACCAGCGACAATGACAAACCGGCGGGGTTGAGGACACCCCTCCAATGTTGCAAGATCAACGGCGTGTATACGGTTGATTTCGTGATACTGGAAATGTACAAGACATAAAAACCGGGGGACCCAGGGACTGGAGCGCACTCTTATCTTCAGAAAAATATACATATTCCCGAACCATGTTTCATCAAAAATCCATTTGCCTAACCAAACTACTTATTTTCATTCAAATTTAACCATTGAGGTCCATCCTCTAGGCACTGTGATGACAAACGTGTGTGCAAAATGTTATTGAAATGCAACAAACGGTTCTCGAGATATTGGGCGGTATGAATAAAACTGGAGGTTTTGCATGTGAGCACAAGGTAAAGGTAGAAGTATTTGCTTGGAAGGAAAAGGTAGAAGTATAAGCATGTGCTTTGAATAATATGAATAACTTTTACCTTACACTTCTACCTTTTCCTTCTAAATAAGAAGCATGTGCTTCTAAACTCCCAGCCGAGCAGCCGAGCGTTTCGTAAATGAACCATCAGCATTCTTTACTACCTGAGCACTTGTTTATGTTTTCGTTCTTTAAAAGCAAAGTATTTCTGCTGACTCCATAATTTTCAAACAAAACAGATCATAACCACGCTACTTTTATTTCCGCTCTCTCAGTGCAGTCAAAACTATACATGTTGTGCGGTTTGTAAAAATGGCCTTTTCTGTTTCGGATGCAAGAAATAGTTCAAAGTCTGTAAAAAATACAATGGCATTTTTAGTTACTGCTCAAGGAAAATATCCACAATTATTACAAAAGTCGCAAATTCCGGAAGAAAAAAACATGTAAGCAATTCAGGAAATAATTAAATTATTTAAACTTAATTTTGGCACGCCGATAAATTCAAACCAGTTGCTAAAGAAAATTAACAATATGAAAACTAGAACTCCAAGCGCGACAGGCCTAGAAGGCCCTTGGCCTACCAGTCGGCTGCTAGCCTCACGTCCACATGTGTTAATCACAGAGGTAGACGATTATAAGCCAGTGTAGGAGTGACATGTGGTTAGCATGTTGGGTCCTCCAGCCATATGAAAACTAGGCTGAAGAAAAGACAGAACAGAAGGAACAAACCAATCTTTTTTCGCGTCCTTCTCTTATAATTTTCCCTTCAATGAAATTTTCTTCTCCTTCGTTGTATCTTCATCATCATTGCCTGAATCATCAATATTGATGAACGCCTATTTATTCTCCTACACCAGTTTGAAACCCTGGATCGGCCATGAACCAAAAAATACCTTCATTCTATCTTCAGAGAATAGCGCACCACCTCCTCTCTTCTGTTTCTGGCAAAAAGTGGGCAGCAATTCATTTAACACTTTCCTCGTTGAACGTCTATAATGAATTATACTCTACCCCAGGAGAACACGGACGTGGTTTATAACACTTTTTACGGCGTACGGGGACTACTAATTGAGCCATGTCTGTATTTGTGATGATGAGTCTGCTATCGACCAGGCTTCTATTTTTTGAAGCACGTGCTTCTTAAAAGAAGCAAAAGGTTCACTTCATTCATACAGTTTTTCTAATCTTGAAGCACATGCTTCAAGGTCGAGCTCGTGCTTCTTCCATGGAAGCAGATACTTTTTTGTCGATGCGTCACCGCGAGTAAAAGATTATGATTCATACTTTATTCATAAATTCTGAAGGATATGCTTTAAAATAGTGAAGTAAAAGCATTTGCTCCACTTTATTCATACGGGCCATTGTGTTTTGATTTTCAAAAATAACCGGATGTCTCCAGCAGAGCGGGACGATAGGATTGTCCGTAGCTGTCTCGTTTTATGGAGTGGAGTAAACTGTCTTCCACAGAGGGGAGTTAAACACGCCGCTGAAGTTATTTTACGTTCGTGGTGTGGGGATGTGACTAGCACATGACAGGCGTTAGTTCGAATATCTGGTAGCTGTTACATGGTCAGTGAATCCCCAGGACACACTCAGTGATCTTGTGGTCTTCTCAGCGCTTTAGCGCAGACCAACTTTTTGAGAGGCTCGTGGAAAACAGTGGCAGACGGGCACTGCTAGGCCACGGATAAATTCCCGGATCCCCACAGGCTGAGGAGTTTATATGGCCGGTTGAGCTTCAGCCTGATAAGGTGTGGAGGAGTGGGTTGCTTCGCTCCCGGATTGAGATAGGGGTTCAGGTTGTTATCTTAACAGTTTATTTATATTTTCAAATTATTTCAGCTTAATTATAAAGTGGTAATGTTATTTGTGACTACCATTTTTTTCAAAATGTCACGCTGATATCGCTGAAGATAAGAAAAACCAGCGACAATAATCTACCGGCGGGTTGGGACACCCCTCCAATGTGCAATAGCAACGGATCAATACGGTTTATTTCTTGATACTTGAAATGTCCGGAAATAAACCGGGGGACTTGGCCCACTCTTATCTTGAGAAAAAAATGGATTTCAAAACCATCAAAAGTTCATTACGCAGAAATTACGTAAACAAAGTGGATTTTTTTGTAAGGTACAAAAATCGAAGACAGAATCCAGCAATCGTAACCCAATGTACGGAAAAATAATGTGCTCCCTGCTTGAAGAAGAGCGGAGTGGGAAGAGGGGGATGTGGTGTGAACGACAGGTTGTGACGGTAATCCAATCTACCAATTCAGGTGTTGTATTACGAGAGTTACTCCAAAAGTAATGCAGACTATTTTTTCTTAAGTTATTTTTTATTCTAAATCTTTGCAATTTATGAAGTTTATAGATACATCCTTCCCGCATGTGTTCAAATGTATTTCAACCCACTCCTGTGAGTGGCGCTGTCATAGTACATTTTCAAAATGATTGCTGCAATTGACATTTGTCAGAAACAACGTTCTGTTATGTAATTCCTCTGTTGTGAGAACGAGGCAGTGGGAGACTTCCACACGAGGTTGAAAAAGGTGTATGGTGATCGCAGTACAGTTAGTCAGTGGGCAAGCAGATTACGTGATGAAAGAGGGCACGTCGCTATTCGGGATAATCCCCACACTGCACAAACTTCTGACAATGTGCAGAGAGTTAACGACTTGATTTTGGCTTACAAACGCATCACAATGAAATAATTGTCACTCTGCATTGGAATAGGAGAAGCAAGCGTTTGCAGAATATTTAAAGTGTTGAGGATGAATACGGTTTGTTGCAGCTGGGTTCCAAGGACGTTGACAGAGGCTCACAAAGAAACAGGAAACTTGGGTGGACAGCATTGAAACGCCCGCCTTATGGTACTAACCTGACTCCGCGTGCGACTACCATCTCTTTGGTAAACGAAGGAACACCTTCGTGGAACAAGGATTGAAGATGATGACTCCCTCGTGAAAGCTGCCAATCTGTGGCTCAAACGTGCTGGTCGAGTATTTTACCAAGCTGGTATACAGGCCCTAGTTTCAAGGTCGCGTAAGACACTCGAAAAGGATAGGGATTATGTGGACTATTTAACTCATGCCCCAAATGGTAGTCAATGACCAATCACGTTTCAATGAGATTCGTTTTACAACCAATGACTGTCGTGTTTCACCTCCCTCTTTATCGAGCTTTCTTTATCAGCTCCTGCTTTTGCGATAAAGAAAGCTCCTCCTTTTTAATATTCTGAACAAGCCAGAGCATTATTTTTCTCCAACAAATAATGAACAGATACCTTGATTTTACTGAGTTGTTTACAAAAAATAAATGAATAACGTATAATGTTGATTAAAATACAGTCTTTAAATAAAGGCGAAAGTAAATATTTTTGAATAAATGTAATTTGCGTATGGCGCACAACTTTCCAGCTCCATTGAAAGAATACAGTTTAATGTTTACAGAGACATTCCACAAAGATACACATTTTCACGATAACGAAATAAAAATAAGTTTACCGTATTAATAGTAATACAAATATAAACATAATTTAATAAAATGTTCTGAGCTGAAGATATAATTTATTCTAAAAAAACGGATACATCTATATTGATTGGTGGAGTTAAGATGGGCCCAAGGAAGCTAGGAATTAAATGATAGTTGTCATTTTTTAAGAATAGAGAAGCCTGGAAGAGAGTTTATAAGACAAGACGAGATTTAATATGGACTTTTGTGCTTTATGCTGTTGATGATAATTTATGAGCTCATCTCTATGTAAAGTTTAGCTTATCCTACTGGTATCCCAGGGATCAAGTTTCACTCCCTAGTAATATAATATACAATTTTTTCTTTGAGTACAGCGTATGGAATGGGGTTTCTTCAGCAACACGACTTAAACTAAGTAGTTATGTGATAATCAGCGAGATCTGGTAAAGAAAATTGTAACTAAGGTTGAGAAACTGTTTCATGTTAACTACTTGACTTGTTAACTACTAGCCAGTGACAGGAATAGGGTAAGAAATCATGTTGATAGTGTATCATCAATTTGAAGACTATAAAGCTGAGATTTCAATATTTTTCATAAGTAATGCCACGAGTGATTTCCAATTTATCTATAGAATATGGAACTCAAGAGTGGCATTTGTTAGGACTGTTTAACGAATAAACTTAAGCTGTTTACTCACAAATCATTATTTAAATACAGTTATTTTAAAATATTCATATATTTAATGTAAACGGCGATGTTTGAAAACAAATGGGAAACGTTTATTCCTCTCAAGACAAATCAGGAAATAATATTTAATCCTTTCAGTTAGCTTTGAATCTTGCCTACTAGCATATATTTGATCAACATTTTGAGAAAATACCGGTAAACAATTAGAAATTTATTTAATTAATAGTGTTTATGGGAGCTGTCATGCTGCGGATGGATTTTTAAAAGACGGCTCCATCTCCGGGATGTTGTGTGGAGTTCTCCCGATTTCCCTTACCAAAAATTAATTCCACTTTTACGACTCCATTTTATTTTATTTAATTACATCTGCTCCTGAGATTCTGTGACAGGTGGTCGGTCGACATTCGTGTATAACACACACCTTCAATAATAGGTTTCATCTCATCTCAACCTTCAACCTAGCATTACGCTGGACAAAATGAAGAGTTTTTTTATAAAATGTTAGATTTTTAATTGAATATTATTCGATATTGGTAGTGTTTCATAAATTTAAAGTCTACGAAGCTGAAATTGCCATATTTTTCATCAGAAAAGTAGTTTGCGCTGTCTGTTAGGAATTTAATTGATATAACGAAATACAAACTAAAAATATAAGCATGTAACTAGAAAATATAGTAGTTCTAATGGCGGAAACTATTAATGTTGTCATTCAGAAACCAGAATCAGACCGATTTCACTAGGCTATACATATATTTCTTATTTTATAAAGTCAATTTAATTACTTCAGCCGAAGTTAATGTCCGCCTTTGTGGCGTAATAGCAGTGACTCCTACTCTTCTGTGAGGCAGTGGGTGATAGCAAAGATTTTAGCACACATTGACCTCAGGATACATCATGCCAAGGTTCTATTTATTAATTAAGGTTTCAAAATGAATCAGACCGAGAAAATTGAGTGAGGAGGTAGCGTTTCAATCTCTAGTATTTCTTCATCTTACTTCTAAAACCTCGTAAGTCTAATTTAACAATTTTTTCAAGAAGCATAAAAATAGTTTTGACATTGCTTATTATTTTGTAATTATGTAAGAAATAAGAACTGGAATGAGAACACGAGGACTGGAGGACATGGAGTGGATGGACAAGGACGAGTGGAGAAGGAAAATAAAACTTTAAGGGCAGAAATATGTGTAAACCGCGAAACGCTGTATATAAATTAAAAAAATGTCTTATTTTGAAAGTAAAAATTCAAAATAGGACATTAAAAACATAGTTACAAAATAATAAGCAGTGTTAAAAAAGTATTGTTTGCTTTTCTGAAAATTTTGTTAAATTAGACTTACGAGGTTTTAGAAGTAAGGTGACGATTTGTATGAACCCGGGTCCAAATATCTGTACCAACAAATCTAATTGATATTTTTTGTTGATTGTCCCTAGTCGTCAAGGCAAATGCCGAATTGGAACTGCATAGCCAGGATCCATTTTGTCACATTCATCATCACTTCATAACTAATTTCCTGACACTATTAAATCGAAAGATCATGATATAAACTCACCATACATCCCTATCATGATAAAATATTTTCCTATCATTCTTTTATAATTCGCCATCTTAATTTATTATTTCGTAACAACTTAAAACTCCTCGGGGCGACAGGCCTACCAGCCGGCTGCTGGGCTCTCATTCTGAGACCTAATGTCCATTTTAGTGGACAAGTTGGTTTTTCGTTTTAATATTACAAATTTCCTTTTGTCACAGTCAAAACCCCATGTACTTTTAAGTGGACAGTCTAGTGCTTTCATCTACTGCTTTTAATCTAACTACTATGGCAAACAGTGAAGATTTAAAGGTCTATAATAAAGGAAAGTCATGGCTGGTAAGTTGTTTCTAAATTTAAATAAAAATGAATCCCTTTATTTCAATTAAATGTTATAGTTGTAAATATGAGACCATAGTTTTTTTTAAAACATTATAATAATAGTTTATAAGTTCTGAACATAACAGTAAAGAGTTATTGGTATCTCAAATGTGTGTTGAAATTCATTGGTGGGTTTCCGTGTCATATCTTACATATTTAACATAACCTCAAATGTTTAATGGTGTTTTCATTATTCAACTCCCTGCATTATCTATAATATTAAATTATTCAAAAAATATTACTGAAATATGTCAGTGCAATGTACAGGATACAAGAAAAGCTTAACAGCAGATCAAATACTGGACATGCTCATGAATGGTGATGCTTCAGATCTTGAAATCAGTGATGAAGAGGATGATGTTACAAATGAAATCGAGGAGGAAGAGCAAAAGGAGAGGGTTACTAACGATGATGATGATGATGATGATGATGATGACAAAGGTGATGGCAGGCCTAACATAGGAAATATGGGAAGTGAAACTGCCGATAAATCTCAGCTGAGAAGGCAATTTTTGGAAGAAATGTGATCGGTATGTAGAAACATTTTTAATTGTTAGGTACTGTTATCGTTCATGTAATATTATATTTTTTCTTAAATTCACCACTGATTATCATTTGACTGTCAATTATTTAATTTCAGGTTTGATGTTCTTTGTGTAACTGTACCTAACATTGAAGAATCAGCCACAGGAGAGAAAAAGTTGGAATGTGTATGACTACACCAATCAGTACTTTGATAGTGAGAATATTTAAACTATGACTGAATTTACAAACATGGGGTACATTCAAGAAACTGGCAAGACTTTAAATTTAATGGAAAACGAATTGAACATATTTATGGGTGCTACACACTATATAAACTAAGAAATATAAATGGAATTAAACCACTAAGATGATTAGTTAGCAGCTTTCATCATATATATGAAGTCATACAATTAAATACGTACTAATAATAAATATATTTGCTATAATCACATAAATAAGTGAATACCCTAGAGTTCGGATTTACTGGGCTCAAACCACACGCGTCCCAGCAATTACTGATAAAATAACAAGAGACAGGTTTTTACTATAAGAAATAATTTAAAAGTTATTGATGACAATTCTGTTGCTGAACCTGACAAACAAAAAGACAAATTATGAAAAGTAAGGCCCATAATGAACAGTGTTCGAAAGGGTTACCTGAAATTGCCGATAGCTGTTACTGCAGCAATAGATGAGCACATGATCCCATTTACTGGTGTCTGTGGGGTTAAACAATATGCCAGAGGGAAGCCAAATCCAGAAGGGTTGAAAAACTTTGTACTTGCTCTTCCTTCTGGATTGGTTTTCGATTTTGAAGTATATCAGGGCAAGGGAACATTCTCAGAAGATGTATTCACGCAGCATCGAAACCAGACTTAAGGAGCATGAAAGATACAGTAGTCTTAAACAAATGGATAAGCCGGCAGTAGTAGAACACTCTTTACTTGATGGCCACAGAGTACAATACCAGAATAGAGACATATTATCTAACTGCACACACTATTTAACCGTCTACAACGAGAAGGCATCGAATTATTCAAACATAAAAACAGTTTCAATAGAAAAGAAGAATCATTAAAAATCATTAAAAGTCAACAAAGTATGGATACTGGTTCTAAAAAACGCAAAATGTAAACCTCTACAAGTACAGTCGACTAGACTATCAAACAGCAATCTCATTGGAACAATGGAAGTCCCTACCGCTGACGAATCAGAAGGCAGATATAAGTTACGAACACATCGCGGTGAACGTATAAATAGGACAGATAGTGGACAGAATTGCCAGACTGTGCTGGGCAGACTGATCGGTATGACTACTGATCTGCGCGTCATCCCACAAGAGCAATTCGGATTCATGCCGGGTCGTTCCACGACACTGCAACTGGTAAGACTCGCGGAATATATAACATCAGGTTTCTATTATAGAGAAAGCAGAGTTGCAGTGTTCTTGGATGTCGAGAAAGCCTACGACACGACCTGGCATCAAGGCCTGATATAGAAGATGGATTCAATGGGCTTTTCGGATGGGATGGTGGGAATCATCTCGTCCTTTTTAACGGATAGGAGTTTCGTTGTCAGCGAGGGGGTGCTACCTCTGATAGACGAAGTATTCTAGCTGGAGTGCCTCAGGGATCCGTACTTTCACCATTGCTATATAATATTTATACCGCCGACGTTCCTGGGAGGACACATACGCAACGTGCCCTGTATGCCGATGATATTGCGATATATATTAAAGGTAGATCCTTAATTAGGTGTAGTAGAAAGGTGCAGAGAAGCCAACGAGATATTGAGCGGTGGACTGATAAATGGAGAATCAAAATTGGTAAAGAGAAGAATCAAGGAATCATTTTTACGCAACGACCAAATATTAATGGTGCAGAAATACTAGAATATGACGGAACTCTAATCAGATATCAGCCCACTGTTCAGTATCTCGGGGTTATACTAGATCGCCGACTCACATGGGCGAAACATGTCGAGAAGATTCGAAATAACTTTTATAAACGTTTTTCACAACTCAAGCCCAATGTTGAGAGCCCACTCTCTGACACCTCAATCACGTACGTTGGTATACAGGGCTTGTATACGCAGCCAAATGATTTATGCATGTCCCGCATGGCTGACCTTATCAAACTTGCTTCAGGTTCTTCAGAACAAGTGTTTACGATGTGCAGGAGACTATCAAATTAGGACGATAATCACCAAAATTCATCAAGATTTAAACATTAACTCTCTTCAGGAAGTGATGACTAAATTGGCACGAAAATTATATCAAAAAGCGACTCGGAGCGAAAATGCTCTTATTAATAGCCTAGGGGCATACAATGAAAAGGAACGGACGAAATATAAAATGCCAAAGTTCTATCTGGCCTATAAAATTAGATGCTCCTAGGCCTACCACAAAAGTATAAATAACTGATTGAACTAAAGAAGAGATCAAGGTGATTACACCGGTATCCTGGAGAACCTGAAGCGAGCTTACCTCAAGAATTGTCAGTCTCAAGACAACCCTTGAGGATGCCAGACGCAGTCTCTGGCGAAACGTCGGGGAACTACAAGCCTCACGACCACGGCCTACAGCCCGAAAATCTTCGTCAAGATCCTCATATTCCCAGAAGAAATTGGAAGGAAAAAGGATTGGGTGCAGGTGGTTCTGCTGTTTTGAGGCTTTGTGAAACATTGAGTGATGGAATTCATCTATTTTTGATAGGTACTTTACCTCTCTACCTCTTCTTTAGACATTAGCTAAAAATAATTTTCCTTGTACAGGAACTATCATGAAGTCCAGAATTTCAGCAGCTGTATATTTGACAGATGACAAGACACTGAGCAAACAGGGAAGAGGGGCTTCTGATCAATCTGTAAGACAAGATGACTTAATTTGCGCTGTTAAATAGTTTAATCAAAAAACAGTTCTGCTTGCATCTACTATGTTAGGCGTACATCCACAGGATGCATGTCGGAGGTGGTAAAAAAATACAGAAAATACATTAATGTTCCTCGACCTGCAGTAGTCAATAAATACAATTTTAATATGGGTGGAATTGATCTGATTGATCGAACGATAAGTTACTAAAGGATTAGCACCAGAAGCAAAAAATGGGCAGTTCGAACAATTTTCCATTTTCTGGATCTTGGAATTGCTAATAGCTGGGTACAATAGAAAATGGACAAAGTGACTCTCAGTGAGCCAAGAAAGAATATTATGCAGTTCTTGGATTTCAAGATGGCAGTTGCAGAATAGTTTATATCTCTAGGAGATGAATCTACTATTGATTCAGAAAGTGAAAATCCAGAACTAAAGAAAAGTTGGAGGAATACCAGTGGAAACTCTATTGGTATCCCATGCAGAAGGAAAAGAAAACACCTGCCAATTATGATGGACGTAGGAATAGTGTCAGATGCAAAAATAGTGTCTGCACTAAGAAGACCAAAGTGATGTGCCAAGTATTTTTGCCTTACTGTTCGAAACAACTGTTTTCTTGAATTTCATCAATGGAAATCTTACAGGTATGGATTTGGTTCAAAGTTTATCACCATCATGGTCAGAATTCAAAGAATAAGAATTTTCTCTCATGTTCTTGATATGGTATTATTGTAATTTGTATATATTTTTTTTGATAATGTATTATTGTAATGTTTAATATTTATGTGTATATTTAATATTTGTGATTAATTTTTAAAAAAAATTAGCAACAAATATTCCTTATTCAGTTCTATATTTGAATGTTATTCCATTATCATGATAGTGTGTTTTTATACAAGTATCTTATTGTTTTCTGTACAATACTGCACAATTTTCTATTAAAATGTAATGCAAGTCTGGAGACATTAATATCGGAGGAATATCCAATGTTCATTTAAATGCCCACCTTGTATTTTTACCAAAAATTAAAAAAATAAAGATTTATCATCTCAGAAAGGTTCATTACTCTTTATAGAACCAGTTGTACCTCTACATTTTTCTCAGGTCTCAGGAGGATGTGTTAATCATAGAGTTAGAAGATCATCCAGCCAGTTCAGAGGTAACATGTGGTCAGCATGTCGGATCCTCCAGTCGTTATAGTTGGTTTTCTCGACCTGGAGCCGCTACTTAATGTAGCTACCCAAATTCCTCACGATGTTGGATGGACACTGGTCCCATACTGGCTGAAATTCCATGAGGAAATTTCTTCCCCAAGGAGAATCGAAACAGCGCAAGTCCCAAATCTCTGCGCCAAGGCATATTAACCACTCGGCTAAGGCATTTCATAACAATATAAGAATGAAAACCAATTAACATCGGAAAGCACAAGAAAAACACAATAAAACGAACACAGTTTCCTGATTAAGATCCAAGACGAGATATAATATAGATGTTAAAGCGTCTACAAGTAAGAATAAAGTACAATTTGAACAACTGTAAAATCGATACTCATAACCTGATTTCCGATACTTTGATCTGGTTGAAATAAAAATGTAATTTTTTTCTATCCGCCACTGGAGACATACTTTAATTGTAGGTATTTTTTTGCAGTGCAATACTCTGTGAACATACCTAGCTTGATTATCCGGTTTTGTCGGAATTCAGCAAACACGATTTTAAACGTTGCTAAACGTTGTATGTTTGTACACATTCCGGACAAACTAATTACCCAGCGCTTCGTCCAATTTTAGTTTGAATTATCTCTATTAATGCAAAATTGATTATTTCAAAAGCTTACATAAACAGTTTCCTCTTCAGTTACGTCAGTGCAAAGATGCGATAGTTTAGTTTTGCAATGTATTGCTGCAATATAAGCCTACACTACTAGATAATTCATTTAGAATGGTGCTCCCTACAAAAAAAAACTTTGTTTCTACGCACTCTATTTATAGAGTACTAGCTAATACCCGGCGTCCGCTGCTACTAAATAAATGTCGATGTGTTTTTACCACCAGCCGTGCGCTGTTATACTTGCCCTGGAATCTACTTATCCCGATCTTCTTGTCATCAATGAAAGACATAAATGGTTATTGTGAGTTATCCGTAGAAGATAAACATATGCTCTCGCATACTTTTTTTGTAGAGTTTTTTGAGATTTTCAATTCTATGTACATTAATTTGGTGTATTTATTATGGTTTAGGCTGTGTAAGCCATTTTAGCGTCAAACTATGGACTTTATTTCACGTTTTTCACTACAAAGGATGATTTTTCGGGGTGAAGGGGTTGAGTATTACAACTCTCTTATAGCTTATGTTCATCCTCGGAATCTCCTGAACATTTTTCAAAAGCCCCATCTCAATCTAATGAACGGTATGGAAGAGCACGCTTGCCAGGGAATCTACTTATCCCGATCTTCTTAGCATCAATGAAAGACAAAAATTGTTATTGTGAGTTATGCATAAAAGATAAACATATGCTGTCGCGGACTTTTTTGTAGAGTTTTTTGTTGAGATTTTCAATTCTATGTACATTAATTTGGTGTATTTATTATGGTTTAGGCAGCGTAAGCCATTTAAGCGTCAAAATAGGGTCTTTATTTCACGTTTTTCACTACGAAGGGTGATTTTTAGGGGTGAAGGGGTTGAATATCACAACTCTCTTATAGCCTACGTTCATCCCGGGAATCTCCTGAACATTTTGCAAAAACCATCAAATCGGATCAACGGTATGGCCGCGCATAGAATACGAACGAACGAACGAACGAACGAACAAACAAACAAACATTGATTTTTATATATAAGATTAATCAAATTAGGTAATTATGAAACGATATACGTATGACGAAATATTAACAGTTATAACAGCTAAGAAACGCAAAATATAACTATTTGTGATTAGCAAATTCTTACTTTAAAAATTACAACCACTTAGAGAATAAAGTTCTTACGAAAATTTTTGGACCAAAGAGAGATGAACAAACAGTTAAATGGAGAAGACTACATGATCTTTATTGGAAACCAGATATAATAACAACAGTTAAATCTCATGGACTTGCAATGGACAGGACATGTGGTATGAACGTTGAGTGAAAGAGAGGCATAGAAAATTTAATACTATCGTAGGCAATTGAACTTCAAAAGCTAACAGAAACAAATCACCCTTAATTAGCTTACGTTAGTTATTTTTTTATGCTGGTTATTAATTAGGTTGTATTTCGTTTATATTCTAACATTGGCCTTAAATGTTTTGTAGGGGATTTATTGACTTCATCAGTATTATTGTTCTATTGGACAGCTGTGAACTGTTATAACTGCTATTAGTTAGCCATACATCTTGTCCTTAACAGTTCACATTATTTTTGTAAAGTGGTATCGAAATAAAAATATGTAAGAAATTAATACAAATATGTGTTCTAAATCGTCTGTGTTATATAGACTATTTAATTCATGCCTCAAATGCTAGTCAATGACCAATCGTGTTTCAGTGAATTTTGTTTTACAACCAATGGCAGTCGTGTTTCACCTCTCTTCATCGATTTATCTTTATCATCTCCTACTTTTGTGATAAAGAAAGCTCCTCCTTTTTAATATTCTGAACAGGTCAGAGCATTATTTTTCAATGACTGACTCACTAACAATGCAATGGATATATCAAATAATAAACAGATTACTTGACTTTACTGAGTTGTTTACTAAAAAATTAATAACCTATAATGTTGGTTATAATATACAGTTTAATGTGTTTCATCCCCCCGTGGACTATCACTTCGACGTAGTGGGGGCGGCTAGTACTCAATGAACCAGACGACTAAATCGGGGAAGTTTAGCTTTGCTAACTTGCCAATTGGTTAGGGGTAAGAGGAAACTAAGAATAGTCCGCAAAGTGGGAGACATCTGCCAGAAGGTTGACATGGACCAAGAAGTCTGCAACGGTCTACGAGGCGACGTGATACCAGGCGATCATCACAACAGCTCAAGGTACGGAAGCAGTAACCCTCTCTAAAGGGGTTAATACTTAGAGGAGCATGGATAGATGATCTGAGACAGCAGCCCTGTCATTATCCTTACCCTGCACAGCGCTCGTAAAGCGGTCAGGGGACATTTATTACTACTGATTCATCTCAAAGCAAAGGCCGGATTGAATTTTAGGATATTACCACAGCAAGAAATAAGGACAAACGATTAGGGATAGCGGAGAGGATAAAAATCTGCACTTGGAATGTAAGAAGAATATATAATAAAGAATTAGAGCTATAAAAATAACTTAAAGAGAGAGATGTAGATATTGCAGTCAGCCCAGAAACTAAAAAGAAACTTAAAGGCTCTTCAGATTTATCAGATTATATACTTATATACAGTGGTGTAAATCAAAACAAAAGAGCTTCAGCGGGAGTTGCTATTTTATTAAAACAAACATGGAAGAAAAGGATTCATAGCTATAATTGGAATAATGAAAGAATAATTAACATAAGATTAAAGATAGACAGAGGGGTTTTTACAATAATTGGAATATAGTGGCCAGAAAATGGAAAGAAAAGAAGAAACAAAACAGTTCTATGATATATATACATAAACTCCAATATACAATTCACCGTAGAAAAAGAAAAAGATAACAGCATAGCCTTTCTGGACATCCCAATCAGAAGAGAAGATGATGACATTTATCACACCATATATAGAAAACCTACGCATACTGACAGATATATTCATAAAACCTCCAATCATCACCCCTAACAGAAACTTAGTATCATAAAAGCATTGACAAATCGCGCCAAGAAACGTTGCCATCCTGGATTATTAAAGACTGAAATCAAACATCTCCGTAGAGTATTCACAGCCAATTGATATGCCAACAAATAAATCAACAGAGCAAACCATCCCAGACGATACAACAACAAGGAATCAGAAGAAAAAACGTCAACCAGGGCATTCTTACCTTTCATCAAGAATGTAACTGACCGAATTGGAAAACTGCTAAAGAAAGAAGACATAAAAACAGTATATAGGCCTACCAGGAAAATCAAAACCCTCCTCAGACCGATTAAGGATCAACTTCATCCTCATCAATCAGCAGGTATATACAGGATCCCGTGCAGTTGCGGCCAAGTGTATATAGGCACCACTAAACGCAGCATCACAACTAGACTTAAAGAACACGAAAGATACAGCCGTCTTAAACAAGTGGAAAAGTCGGCAGTAGCAGAACACTCCCCCACTAGAAGGCCATACAGTACAATACAACAACACAGATATATTATTTAACTGCACACAATATTTTACCCGTCTGCAACGAGAAGCCATTGAAATATTCAAACATCAAAATAGTTACAATAGAAAAGAAGATTCATTAAAAGTCAACAAAGGGATACCAGTCTTAACAAAAGCCCGAAGTACTAGGGCATCTGATGATGTGTTGAAATGGTACCAGCGCCTGGGTGCGCTTTGACCTATTCTTCTGTTTATTTTTTATCTTTATTTTGTAGTCTTGTAGTTGGGGTTGAAAAGGTGTCCCGATTCAACTTGTTTGAGTTTTAGTTAATTTAATTTATGGAACAGAGAATTTGTATAACTTGGAGAAGTTGAGGATTTTGTATGATTGTAACTATTAGAGTTAGGATTAATTGAAGGGAGGAATTTGGGATTGTTGTAAGTAGGGTTAGGAAGTAGGGAGATTATATATGTGACGACACAGGCGGCGTAGTGGCGCGGTCAGCGGGGGGTCACCTGCGGGGGGTCGCAACAGGTGGTCGCTGACCAGTGTCCACTCTTCGCGGGGGGTCAACAGGTGGTCACTGACCAGTGTCCACTATTCGCGGGGGGTCAACAGGTGGCCATTGACCAGTGTCCACTATTCGCGGGGGGTCAACAGGTGGTCCCTGGCCAATGTCCACTCTTCGTGGGGGGTCCCTGACCAATTGACCAATATTCGCGGGGGGTCCGTGACCACTGATGGGTGCTGACCACTCTAAGGTGTTATTGATTGATTTTATTGATTTAATTGATTTAATTGATTGATTTAATTGATTTAATTGATTTTACCCCCCTGCAGAGAGCGTTGTCTATACGCCGCCTGTGACGTCACATATATAATCTCGTTGTGGATTAATGACTTAAGTAGCATATGTCCGCATACGCTGCTTGTTAAAAGTGGATTTTTTGCGCAAAAGTGCATTATGTAAACTTTTTAATTTTATACATTTAACCGCCTGCAGAGAGCGCGCAAGATGTCCGCTCACACCTCCCACTGCGTGAAAAAATAACACGTGTCATATACTTTAACCATGTTTTAAAAATAATACCTGGCTTTACAAATGTACCACAAGCAGACAAGCTCGTGAATGCGCTAACGACTGCATCACTTTTTACAACATCTGTGGAAAAGGTATGTAATACGAATATTGTATTTATTAAGAGAGTAAATATAATACAAAACAACGTTTTAAGATATGTTTGTTTTTTTTGCAGAATATTGGTCACCTATTTAATTAACTGAAGACGAAAATAATACGTAAAATGAAAAGAAGTGATTTTGAGGGTTTAATATATTACGGCAACAAGACTTATAATGAAAGTTACGTAAAAAGATTTAAAAAAAGTGAATGGAACAGTTTAAAAACTTTAACATGTATAATGGTGAAAAGCGTATTAATTTGCGAAAAGTACAAAAGCGATATTATTTGCAAAATGTGCAGTTCGTGCTATGAAAGTAAAAAACATTATGAAAAATGGTCATATGCTGAAAAATGGGAAAAAAAACAAAAAAAATTGTGTTTTGTGAAGAACTATGTTTTAAGCAGCTGCCTTTAACACAGCGACAAACAGACGTTTACGTATGCGATATTTGTAACAACTGCCTCATATTAGAACTTTTTGTGTGTAAATAGTAATTTTAAAAAACCGTATTTTTCAGTGTTAAAAATTATATAAGTGCGATTCAAATAAAAATGTTGTAAAATTTAGTAATTGAAATATGTTATTTACAACTGAATTTTTTAAGAAAATTAAATAATAAGTATTTTCAAAAAAATTAGTAAAATAACATTTTTATCATAAGTATTTTAGATTTTTATATATATATTTTCTTACAAAATTCAGTTTTTATATTTCCTTTTTTAAATAAAACCTAGGGTTGGGTTCGTTTTAGGATTACCTGTGGGTGGGCATTTACCTTATTATTTCCTTTGTGTTTTGTGGGTATATAGAAAAAGGTAAGTATAAAATTGTTACTTATTTTGTCAACTTCATGCATGAACGTTAAATAAAAAAATTATCCATTATTAAAAATAATATTTAGCCGTAACAATAAAAAAAAGGCTGCCAGATAGAGGATTCGAACCTCTGCTCCCATTGTGGGACCTAGGACTTAAGCCTAGCGCCTTAGACCGCTCGGCCAATCTGGCTGTTAATTTTCATTCCATATTTTTTCTGTTAAAACTCGAGTTTATGAAACTTGTTTTATTACAAAGAACTTTAGTCGGCTTGTACACGTTAAAAACAAAAAAATAGAGTGGTGCCTAACTGTATGATGTCTGCACACACCTCCTACTGTGTGAATTAAAATAACCAATGGCTGGTGTGGACGCGTTTGATTGTTAAAAAAAAAAGAACGATGCATGCATAAGTTAAAATAAACTCTTATTAGTATGATATATATTTTAAATTACGTTACAATTAACCGTCAGTTTTTATGTGAATACTGTGAAGCATTGTTTAAACAGGCATATAGCATACAAACATCGAAAAAAAAGAATACATTTGCAATAAATACATCCCCTGTAGAGTTATATATTGTCGATAATTATAAAAAAATGTCATCTGCAAACGTAAATTTTGTATACTTAGGTAATAATTTATTTGCAAAAATTATTTTAAAGGGTGTAGCGGTGGAAAAATACAATATGTTTACCGAACCTACAATTAATAGAATTATTGCAGAGGATGGAAAAGTACGAGTATTTAAAGATATACACGGTTTAACTTTACAAAATATTAAATTACAGTTGGAAATTTACAATGCTGAGGCAAAAAGCTGTGATATTAGAATTGCAAAGGAGGATGGTGAATATGAAGACTACCGCATAACACAAAACGTGGAAAACATTAGATCTTTTGGTAATAAAGGAGACTTTGTGTTGGTTACAAAATCGGATAATAAAGCATGGTTGTTAAAAAATATATACGGACATTGTAAATTGCGAATAACAACATGGTCGCTACATACGGAAACATGTAATGTATTAAACACTCGTTATTGCGGTATGTTTATAGATAACGCTCAAACTTTAGGTGTTGTAGGGCGTACCGAAACAGATGGGGGTGATAATGGACGTACCGAAACAGATGGAGGTGCAAGTGCAGCACATTTTGCAGTTATGGGAAAACCTAGCCAAAATTTTACTCGTGCACCTTTTATTAAAAGATATGAAAAATCTAAATACAGCACAGAAATTTTGTTTTTCATTTGCTAATGAAACTTTTACAATGCGTGGTGGTTTTTTATTGATGTGAATGTAGAATGTGATTTGTGGCTGTTGAAGTCACGTGTTTTACAAACTGACCAGTTATAAAACACTCGAATGCGGTATATAGCCGGTAAGCTGTGCGGCAGTGGGCAGTTGATTTCGCTGATACGGTTAAATAACAGCACGCAGCAACAATGGCTACATGCGCAACAAAAAAAACCAGAAAAATTGCACCTAAACCGTCAAACACTGAAATTGGAAGTGTAGGGGAAAACACGTCGCAAAATATGTGGAATAATTATGCAGCCGCAGATTTAACAAATATTTTAGAGCAGCAAACATCATTTTATCAACAACCGCTAGAGGGGCAACTTTATATTGACCAACCTACGCAGCAAGTGCAATTATTGGAACATCCGACCCAAGCATTAAGTTTTAATAGTACTCCTATTAAATCCACATTAAAGCGGTTGAGTAATACAAATTACAAAAATCATAATAAAACAAAATCATTAAACCAACTACAAATTAACACGCCCTACGAAATAGAAGAGGTAAGATCTGTAAACACAAAATTTGGTAGGCGTGTTATTTTGGATTTTAAAAATGGTGACAGTGTGTTTTTACCTGAAAGATATGGCAAACTTAGCGAAGATCAAATTCAGCAAATGAATGAGCAAAAAATATCAATGGTGTATGGCGGAAAAGTGGTAAATGCTAACGGTTATATGTGTCACAATATCCAGTTTGTTTAAAAAACAATGAATTCGATTTTTCATCGTGAGACGTGTGACGGGCAAAAACATTGGATTTCATGCTCTAAACCCCACACTTGGGACGTATGCAGTGATTTTAGATATTGTAATAAATATTGTGAAACTTGCATAAATAATGATAGCAAATTAAATCCAACACCGAATTATGAATGTGTAAAAATTAATATTAGATTTCATAGTGAAACGTGTGGATGGTGAAAAACATTGGATTTCATGCTCTAAGCCTAAATTTTATTATTTTTGTCATGATTTTAGGCATTGCAACAAAAATTGTCAAATTTACATAAACAATAAAGAAAATTTAGATCCTATAGGATTATATGAAATAAAAAACAATGTGGATACCAAAGAAGAAGACATTTGTTAAAAGAATTAAATATACAGGAACAGCGTGTGGTGAGTGTAAAAATATAACTAAAATTCACAGCGTGTGGTTTCAAGCATATGCGGCAGTTGAAAATCATTGGGATATTAGTCGCTCTCCATCATTCAACATAGTTGCAGTGTTTTAGCATCTCACAAAAATAATGTCAAATCAAAAAGCGTGCTGGGCGCCTAAGCGGAAAGCACCCGCTTCAAAGTCTAAGTCTAAGTGTTGCAAAAAATTAATTTTTGATGACTTCGAACTTGATGAAAGCATTAAAACGGAAATTAAAGTATATTCGGCAAAATCTAAAAAACTTATTCAGCAAAAGTTGACGCGCGACACATATAGGACGATAAGCGGTGCCAACCAGCTTCATTCGGAATTGACCAAAGTGTTTCCATGCGGGCAGCAGCAAAAGTTGTTTGCAGATGACGACCCGCAAGACTTCCATGATGCCATGCATCACAAGGAGGAGTGTACGGGCGTCGAACACTTCACAACATGTAACAACCCGGCTGACCCGCTGATGGAGGTTTGGAGTCGCCGATGTTCCAAAAGGTGCCCCAAACTACAGGAGAGCATTAATAAAGTACGTATAAAAAATGTATTTATTGTTAAAAAAGTATTATAATATTGTTAATAGTATTGTATAGTATACAATTGTTTTTTTTGTTTCAGAATATTGAACTGCTGTTTGGAAAATTAAAAGACGCAAAAAAAAGTGAATTGTGAAGTGTAAAATTTAAATAGTGAAAAGTGTATATATTCAAAATACTATATGAAAGTGTTTTTAAGAAAAAAACTATATTTTGATATATAAAAAATTAATAAAATGTATATATTAAAAGTGTGTGAAATATAAATAGTGAAGAAAAAACTGAACAAAAAGAATATTTTAATATATAAAAAAGTGTGTGTTTTGTGTTAAAAAATAAAAATATATTTATACATGTGTGAAAAAAATTATTTTATGCAATTATTTAACTGAATTTTTTAAAAAACGCAAAATCTTTAATTAAAAATGAGTTTTTTGAACAGTAATATAAAAATAAGTTAAAGAAATTGTTTTTTTTAAAAAATTCAGTTTTTATTTTCCTGGGAGTTTTTCACAAAATAACCACGGGTTGGGATCGTTTATAGGGTTTCCCAGGGTTGGATAAAAAAAACATTCCTTTATTTTTCCATATATGGGCTGATAAATTTTTTTTATTAAAAAAATTACCATGAAGATCACATTACAGTTTTTACAAATTCACTAAAATCCGTATGAGACATAACCCAAAGTCTAAGAACCTCCACATTTTGTAAAGCACAATTAAAATGTTCACCACTATGAAAAACACATTTTACTTTGTTCTCTCTTAATTTTGCAAGTTTTGGACATGCCATTATATCCATGTTGGTAACGTGTCTCTCTAGCAAATTTTGAAGAAAAATACACTTTTCCATTCCTTTGCAAAGTACACGATCGCTTTCGCATATGATATCTTGCAGCACAGTTTTTAAATTTTCATAAGGCATAAATCCACTGTCCCATTCTATGCCGTGATGGTAAGATTGTAGGTACCATTGAGATTTTAAATCGGGGTATTGGTTTAATGGTGGTTGTAATACGAAATGAGCTATTTGTCCAGAATGTAATGAGCACACGGCAACTTCCTTTGCGACGAAGGTCTTGTCAACAAGCTGAAATCCTTGTATGTCCACAATAAACATTTTTTAAATTACACTCGTTACAATATTTGTAAGTGGTGTGTATTCCACAGATCTGTCGTGTATTATTAAACAATAAGCTTTAGAATTAGCAGGAACGTTTTGTACTGCACTAATCTCAATTCGAACGTTAACTGCGCCAGACTTCAAGTCTTCTGTTTGTTTGCTGCAATCAAACACGAATAATGGTTGTGTGTTTTATAAAATCGGATCTATTTAACAGGGGCCATGATTGGCGGTTATAATAGGATTCCTGAAATCTCGCATACATTTCATAAAAAAATCCGTAAATATTATTTGTTTTGTCCACCCCATATGAATGGTGGGGGTACTTTTTATCGTTTAAAAATAAACTGACATCGTTAACATTGCAAAAAATCAAATTTAGAGCCATCTTTGTCATTTGATTTCTATTTTCTTGAAATGCTACAATTACAATTCGAGGTTTTTTGTAACTGTGTGGAAGTTGTCACATTCCATGAAATGTTTGTCGCTTGCGGTAAAGTGGGGTGTTCATATAATTGCCAGCTTCTAAAATCCATTGTTAAGGGTTTATCATGTTCTAGCAGTTTTAAAAGTTTTAATTTTTCATAATCCGAAACGGTAACCATTGGAATTAACCACTCAACATCGCTAAGCGTAATTTTGCTTACAACACCATTCGTAACATTTGTAGTATTTTTTTGCTCTTAATAAAACTAATTCCAATTTATTATTTATTATGATTTTTGTAAAATCCTCCGCAAGTCCCATTAAATGCGATAACGGAATGCAAACGTTAAACATTTTATCATTTATTAAAGATATTGTATCTACTGACGGGTGGAACCCATCCAGCATTTTCCAGTTTTATAGAATCCAATTTGTTATATGAACATATTCCCTTAATTAAACTCGTAACCCCAGGATTTCTTACACGATCTATTGTTTCAGAATTTAAATTTAATTTAATTTCTTCAAACAAATGTGCGAAAGCGTTATTTACTAGTTTACCGGTGTATGCCGCATTAGCATCGGTAGTAATTTGTCCTTTTATTGATATAAAACTTTTACTTGGTAAAATATAGGAGTTTTCAGTTTGTATGGCTATTCTTATTTCATCACTTTCGTTAAGAGCTGTAATGTTGTACGGTTTAAAACCATAATACTGATGTGCGACTATAGCATCTTCAAATGCCGCTTTTTGCTTAACTTTTAAAATATTCCATTTTTTTTTTTTTGTAATCTGTAAACCTATAGCTTTTAAAAACGCTTTGTTTTTTGATGTTATTGCGTCTGAGGCGCATTTGTAAGTAAACTTTTTACTTTTAGCAGGTTTATTATATTTATCTTTACAAATTTTATTCTGCTCATTTTGCGCTTTGTTAAAGTTAAGACCCATACTTTTCGATTGCTAAAACAGCTGAAGACCTTTCTCCTCTAAATTTATTAACTTATGATTTTGATCCACAAATCTTATAGTAACGTCCGAAATGGATTGTGTTGGTGTTTACTAAAGGTAAATATATTAAGTTAGTTGGGAACTTCTATAATTTTATAACCGGAAGGTACGTTAGGAGTAAAATTCGTATATGGTATGTGACGGTTGACCATTTTAAAAATGACCCTGAAGCGAGGCTGCATTGAACTCTTATAACGTCCGGTTGGATTATATATCGGCAATTTTTTCCGAAGTTATTAACGTGTCAGGGGATAATTTTTGGTTTATTTCCATCCCCAAAAGTGGAGCTATAGAATTGTTTACATTAAAATGAAATGGCAAAATTTTGTGGAAAAAATTGTTGTTTGAAGCGTGTTGGCGTTTGGTTTTATGTAAAATATGTCGTCATCATTCAGTGTTAAATTGGACTTTATCTTTATTATACGTGCAATGGTGGAAGAAAGTTCTTCAATTTCATAAGTTCCAACGGGGGACGGTAATTTTAGTAGGTTTTAAGTAAATTACTTGTAGGCAATTGTTATATTTTGTAACATTTGGAATGGAATTGTAAACTTGTAACTTAACAACGCTATTTTATATTTCCCTGGTTCCAATTGTACAGGTGGATAAAACGTACTAGTAAGTTCGGAGCCTTGTCCGCTAAGTGTTATAGTCAGAGACATATTGATAATAGATTACAAATGTATGTAAAATTTATATTGAAAAAATATAAAGTATTGTGCAGTTT
Source organism: Diploptera punctata (assembly GCA_030220185.1). Lineage (NCBI taxonomy): Eukaryota > Metazoa > Arthropoda > Insecta > Blattodea > Blaberidae > Diploptera > Diploptera punctata. The sequence goes on along the minus strand of JASPKZ010000107.1, from coordinate 466 downwards.
AAAACTCATACAAGCATACTAAAATTAGTTTGTAAACGACCACATGCTTGGCTGGCGTAGCATATGTGTAATACTCTTAATATGATATCCCCTGCTTGGCCTCGTGCCACATGTTAAATACTAATAATATGATATTCATGCTTGGCCCGTGCCGCATGTTTAAAATACAAAAACGTTTGCTTTATGTGGTAATAAGTTATAGTAAAAATGCCAGACACAGATGACCGCATATTTCAGTGTAAACTTTGGGTATTGATCAACATTAAATTTAATAAATACTGCACGTCCCAAATAGCTAACAATTTCTGGAGGTGGAGGCAAGGAGCAAGATCCAAAGCTGTCGAATAAAATGCGTAAATTATTAATTTTTTTAATTGCCACCCAATGAGTTCCAGGTCCATAATTATTATCCAGGTTAAAAATTATACGTTCAAACTATGTGTGAATTATTAGGCAATTTATTACG
>JASPKZ010000106.1:0-81762 GCA_030220185.1 Diploptera punctata | reverse complement strand
ACGCTCGCACCCCAGTCCTACATATAAATAAATACACGAAAACATATGTACATATATTCGTAGATATATTCTACTGATATTACTACTGATATCAATATTACTTCTATTAAATCCATGCATCCATAGTAATTTTGCCCCAGGGCAGGTCTTTCACTGCAATTTTCATGCTATGTTTTGCAGATTTACTTGGGAATTAGAGGTGTGGTAGCTTCCCGTTGCTTTCCACACCGGTGAAGGATGATAACGATAATGATAAGGGTGATGATGATGGCCGGATGATTTTCGGGGACCGTTGGGCTCTAAGCTTCCTGACATTGTCTTACAGATGAGGAAAAATCCCGAAAAACCCTCACCCAGGAGCCTGCCCCGACCGGGAATTTTATCACTGTAAAACCAAGCTCCTCCTTTTTAACATTCTGAATAGGACATAGCATTATTTTGCAGTTACCACATGTGGCTACCAGATTGTATATATAGTGCACGAATGTAACCTTATCGTGGTTGCTGGATATAATATAAAAACATTTATACCTAAAAAAAAAAAAAAGGAACCATTGTTTGCACTTTCTTAAACGTATTTTGTCCAGGTAATAACGTTCCAGAAAAATGTAATTGATATATTTACATCATAGGACTCAGAAATTAATTAATGTACAGTTTGATGTGTGCATTTAGAAGAAACAAGTCTACAACAGATCAGATTTTCAGTATAAGACAGATTTTAGAAAAGAAATGGGAATATACTTAATGGTACTGTACATCAACTATACGTAGACTTCAAAAAAGCATATGATTCAATTAAGAGGGAAAAGTTATATAGTATCCTGCTGGAGTTCGGAATTCCTAAAAAGTTAGTTAGACTTATACGAATGTGTCTAAATGGCACAAAGAGTAGGGGGGTGCGTGTAGGCAAACAGTTTTCGGACACTTTTGGAATCCAGAATGGGTTGAAGCAAGGAGATGCACTATCTCCTCTACTATTTAATTTTATACTAGAGCATGCCATTAAATCTTTAGAGAATGAGGAAGGCTTACAACTGAATGGTATTAATAAGCTGTTAGTTTATGCTGATGATGTAGTATTGTTGGCCGATAGCGAGGAGATACTAAAGGACAACACGACACACTATTGAGTAACACTAAGAAATTAGGACTGGAAGTAAATATCAATAAAACTAAATATATGGTCACACGCAGAAATTCATTATATAATGGAAATGGACAGCTAATGATAAATGAGGGAAATTTTGAGGAAGTGGCTGAATTCAAATACCTAGGAACAATAATCACAAATAGGAATGAGATGCATAAAGAAATTAAACATAGGCTCAATTCTGCAAATGCGTGCTATTATGCATTGCAGAGACTCTTGATGTCCCAACTCCTTTCAAAAAACGTTAAACTGAAAATATATAAAACTATTATTCTACCAGTTATATTATATGGATGCGAAACATGGACTCTTACTTTAAGGGAGGAAAGGAGATTACAAGTATTTGAAAATAAAGTACTTAGGAAAATTTTTGGTCCAAAGAGAGATGAACAGACAGGTGAATGGAGAAGACTACATAACAATGAACTACATGGTCTTTATGGGAAGCCAGATATAATAAGAACAGTTAAGTCTCGAATGCTGCGATGGACAGAACATGTGGCACGAATGGGGATGAAAGACTTGCATGGAAGCTTCTTGTAGGAAAACCTAGTGGGGAAACGTCCAGTTGGTAGACCAAGAATGAGGTGGGAGAATAACATTAACTATGATTTGAGGGAAGTAGATTATTCAGGGAATGATTGGAAAGCATTAGCTCAGAATAGGGATGTATGGAGAGCTTATGTCCGCGCGGCCATGAACCTACGGGTTCGATAGTGCCAGTGAGTAAGTAAGTTTGATGTGTTTCATTTTTTCTCCACTAGGGTGCATTCTTACAATATTGCGATCCTTTGGCAATAAGTAATATGATCTGATTGCAGTGACTATTTAACTCATGCCCCAAATGGGAGTCAATGACCAATCACGTTTCAATGATTTCTGTTTTACAACCAATCAGAATCGTGTTTCACCAAATATTTATCAGTGTTATGATTACCATATTAAAGAAAGCTCCTCCTTACAATATTGCGTTCCTTTGGCAATAAATAGTATGATCTGGTTGCAGTGATAAACAAATGAAGCAGTAGAAGCGTACCTATCGTTTCTCATTTTTCAAACATCGCCGTTTACTTTAAATATATAAATATTTTAAAATAACTATAGTTAAATAATGATTTGTGAGTAAACAGCTTAATTTTATTCGTTAAATAGTCCTAACAAATGCCACTCTTGATTTCCAAATTCTCTAGATAAATTCACTCCTCACTTCGTGAGTCGTGAATTTATCGATAATTTGGAAATCACTCGTGGCATTACTTATGATAAACAGGTGAAACATAACGTTTCTCATCTGTTTTGAAACATCGCCGTTTACATTAAATATATAAATATTTTAAAATAACTATATTTTAATAATGATTTGTGAGTAAACAGCTTAATTTTATTCGTTAAATAGTCCTAGCAAACCCCACTCTAGATTTTCAAATTCTCTAGATAAATTTGGAAATCACTTGTATTACTTACGATAAAAATGGACTCTACTGTACTACTACTAATCGCATTCTTTCCTTTCCAAAGTTGCAAGTCTACTTAATTAGGATTCATACATGTCAGTCGTCCTTCTTACCTATCAACTAAGACTTGATCTTCTTATCTAACTTTTTGACTTCCCACTGAAAGGCTTAACTCGTATCTTCTATTTTATAACTAACTCACTGGCCGCGCGGACATAATCTTTCCATACACCCCAATCCTGAGCTGTTATTCCAATCATCCCCTGTAAAATCTACATCCGTCAAAACATGGTTAATATTATTCAGCCATCTTATTCTTGATCTGCTTACTTGGTGCTTTCCCTCTGCTTCTCCTACAAGGAGTTTCTATGCCCCAATTCCATTCCCCATTCGTGCTACATGTCCCTTCCATTGCATTGGACGAGATTTAACTGTTTTTATGGGTGAGGTAAGTTATATACCGGTCACAATTCTACACTTACATTCTTATGCCACTGATGTACTAAACACTTCAATTTTATCAAAAAAAATAATTGAAGACCGAGAAAAATCCTCTCCATTTGAATGCGGGTTTGACACTAAAACCTCTAAACACGTTTTGTACTGTTTTAAACATTTTGCAACGGTCTTCAAGCTTTCTTTATATTAATATATTTACGCAAAACATGATCGTGGATACATTACTTACTTGCTACTTTTCCATGTTGTTCCAACGTTGCCACCATTTGAAAACAATTTCAAACCATATTCAGTGCTAATGTACGTAATATTAGTTTATCGTTTATTAAATAGTACGCATGTAAATTGTTAGGTTAGGAAATGGGAAGTTGGTTTACGTCCATTTTTTAAGCATTTGGGAATAAATAATATGCATATAAATTGTTTTCTTTGGTTAGGAAATGGCAAGTTAGTTTACGTCCATATTTTTTTTTTTTTTTTTTTTTTTGCATTTGGAAATTTATTCCCTAAGTTGGTTACGCCGACTGCAGAGCCTTCTACCGGAGGCTATATTAACCATTACCGCAACTCGCGCATGCGCACTGCGATTTGTGGAACTTAGAAGAATTCGTCTCCGACAAATACCGACTTTTTCCGTTTTTATTACATCTGGTTTTCCACAAAGATCAAGCAGATGAGTATCCGCGGTCAAAGCAAAAGTCAAACTGCGCTTCATATTTTTTGCGAGTCGCAAAAAATCTCATTACCTTGATAAAATAGTTATACACTTAAGATTATAAAAAGAAAGTTGATGAGTCCATTTGTCTTTAGAGCATAAACCACGTCAGCCATAAGGACGAGATATCACCGGTTAAATGTTATACTAACTTGAAAAAAATCTGTTTTGATAAAAAAAATAGAGTAGCCTGATAAGGCAGTGATGTTTAAAGTGAATCTAAACTTTGAATAAGTCATGTGATATGAAAACTTACAAACCTTGTTTCCAGAAGCTTCACAATGTGTTAATCTTACAATTTGCAACGAATGTTAGGGAGATTCTAAAAACTTTTCACTTTCGAATTTCTTGACTGTGACTGATACTTGGTTCCCCCTGCCCTCTTGACGTCCTGCAATCCAACTTTTTTCTCTTGCACAACCCACTTTTCATCCCTCCCATAGAATTTCCAGTTCAACTCGAACGCATACATACGAACCACGATTCAAGTTTTTCTTCTTCTTCCTCTTCTTCCATTCACGTCAGAGAGCATCTTCAGCGAAAAGAATCCACGTTTTCTGAGTCAACCATAGAACCATGAATTATTCACTGCATAACCCATATCTTTTGTGTCTTTCTTCTGTCTTCATCTCTTTTCTTCCTCATCCACACGTTCATTCTCTCGCTCTCATTCTCTCTATTCTTGCTCCCTTAGTTTTGGTAATACATTTTGCCACAAGACAAATATTTGAAGAGAAGATATCGTACCAATGTGTCTTATGCTTCTCTTTCCTCATTGTGAATGTGTGTGCATAAGGAATGAGGGGTAGGGGGGATTGGAATAAACGACAGGGATACGTTACATTGATTCAAAGTTTCCGACGCCACAAACAAGAAAGACAACTTGAATTCATCAAACTCAAACATATCTTCGTTATATCTTATTCATTTGGCTTTTTATTGGGCCTGTTACATTAATCAGTTTACTAATGATTTTAAAATCTGCAGTCAAAATGTTTCTTTATCGCATGTTATGATATTAGATTATGCTTAAAGCTATTGTCATAGTTTCTGGCTATCTCAAGGATATTTACATTTCTAATTTTCAATATTATTATTTATAGTATTCATGTTTTCTTATATGTAACTTATAAATAGCTGAATGAAATTACCTGCCCCGCCGGGACCCTAATCCTCGACCATGCCGTTTCTAACGTATTTCCTTAACCAACTACAGTACGGCGCGTGCTCCCACCATTTTAAAAAGTAAAGGTATAGTGATCTCATTACATGAATTAGGAGGTCCTTGGATAGTAGGAAGTTACGGGTATCATCATCTTTCCAAAACAGTGATGTTTAGAAATCTATAAAAATAAGGATAACATTATGGATAAAGGTAAAGGCCCTATTCCAAATAGCGCAGCGCCCACTCTTCTTTAATTAAAAAAAGAGGACTAGTTTTATAATGTCATACAGTTTACGTGTAATTGGCTGTCATGTGACATAGTTTGTTTTTAATTGTATTCTGTTTATTAATTTACCATGTTTGTCTTTAGTCAATATTTAGTCTTGAAAATGACAGCTTCGCTGTTGAAACATGTTGACTCCTTTAATTGTTAATTGGTGAAATGGGTACATTGACTACATGTTTTACGATTTTATCACCAAGAAGATAATTAGTTATTAAATCTTATTTCCAGGCAATCAGCACGAAATGTCGGCCTTATTGTCAGCATTGCGACATTTAACAACTAAGGTGCTGAATATTAATTTGAGTAATCGTACAAATAAAAGTAAACGGGCCCGGCGTCAGCGTTTCGCATTCCCTCAGAACCGGGTTTATTAGAGGCAGCTATTAAAATTACAATAATAATATCGTTTAATGTCCTGCGCCATAGCCAAGTGGTTAAGGCAAGATGCCTTTTCGCAGAGCAGCGGGACTTGCGCTGGTTCGATTTCCCATGGGGGAGAAATTTTCTCATGTAATTTCGGTCAGTATGGGACCGGTGTCCACCCAGCATCGTGAGACATGTAGCTACAATAAGTAGTGACTCCAGGTTGAGAAGACCTGTTATAACGTTTGGGTGACCCGAATGCTGACCACATGTCACCCCTACACTGGTTTATGATCGTCTACCTCTGTGATAAACACATGTGGTCGTAAGGCCAGCAGCCGACTGGTTGGCCAAGGGCCTTATAGGCCTGTCGCGCTTGGAAAAGAAATAATGAAAAATATTGCTTAATAACTGTGAAACCCTGATATTGAGCTGATTGCTCATTCGGGGAGGCCCTCCATGTCCTTGTGTATTCCCAAATGTATGTGTGTAATTCGTAGTTTAAAATCTGTCTCCCGACAGGTTGTGCCACTGTAAGGCCTGGGTGGTAGGTCTACATATAAGGTGAGAGTTTGAATGAGATGGAGATCAAGTTTGTTTGCGGCCAGTATCGACAAAGAACCGAGAATTGGTTACGATTACATTAGGACATAGGTTTATTAGCAACATTTTTTGCATTAAATCACTTTGCTTGTAATCGTAAAGACTCTTGAATTGTTTAAAACATTTGTATGAACATCCTTTTCGCAAAAACATTTTGTTTTTTTAACTTTATTTTTACTAGGGGAGAATATTGGTATATCCTGAATATTAGAGCGAATTTCTTTATCACTTTCTTTTGACATTCGATTTGAGTAAGATATTGAAATCTCATTTATATGTATCTAGTTCCTAATAATTTATGCCATTAAGATATCCGTGTAATGAGGAAACATTTTAAAATCAAATTTGACGTTTTGCCTGAAGGAAAAAGCGATATATAGTCTCATCCTTTGTGAAGAGATTTTAACAAAAGAGTGAATTAACGAGACTGCATAGGTGTAATTAGAATAATAAACTATCTAATGCAAGATGCAATTTTGAAGTGACTAGATGAATAGTGTGGGGAAGAATACTTGCATTATAATAGAGTCTTGCGGTTATCTTTTTAATTTCCTGTTTCATGCCTTCTTGTCTATCAAAGCAGACTTGAAGATGCGTGGCTAATGATGTTCTGAATGCCTTAATTGAGCATGAAATGTTGGTTTTCACACGAGACCAGAGCGCTCATTGCACATCAAAATAGTATAGTTTTTTTTAAACGTTTCCAACTAGTACTTTCGACAAGAGTGTTTACCATAACTATGTTATTTTTACAATAATTTATACGAGACTTTGTAAATTAGTTGTGAATAAGCATATAAACGAACATGTGTCGGAATTCAGATATTTAGGTAGTAATATATAACTCATTGTCCGCCGCTGTGGTCTCGAGATAGCGTGCTACCTTGTCACGCAGCAGGCCCGGGTTCGATTCCCGGTCGGGACAGGCTCCTGGGTGAGGTTTCTTTCGGGGTTTTTCCTCACCTGTAAGACAAATGTCAGGTAACCTAGGGCCCAAAGGTCCCCGAAAATCATCCGGCCGTCATTATCATCCTTATCGTTATCATCATCCTTCACCGGTGTGGAAAGCAACAAGTAGCTACCATATCTATAATTCCCTAGTAGCAAAGCATAGCATGAAAATGCCATGACTGCAGCGAAAGACCTGCCCTCGGGCAGAATTACTATGGATGGATGGAACTAACTATGCAAGATTAAAAGACGAATTATGTTAACAAGTTAGTGAATAAAACTAATAATATTGCAGGATGTTTAAGAGACAATATGGCAAAATAACTTTTTGGGAAATGATACAAAGATAAGAATTAATTAGATCAATTATTAGACCAATATTGGCATTTGTACAGAGACCACGCCTGATACGTCGGTGACTAAGCACATTTTGGAAACAAATGAAATGAGAATTCTGTAAAAAAAGTCGCAAATAAAACAACATGAGATACTGTTAGAAGTGAACTGATTTCATATAGATAAAACAACTGATTGGATATTTGGCAGAAAACAAGAATGGAGTGATCGTGTAAGCCGTGTGCTAGACACAAGAATAGTGAAGAATCCTAGGGATGATGAGTTACCTTTGGACAGGGAACAGGTGGACAAAAAAGTGGAAGGATGAGTTAAGGTACAATGCGATTTATTGAAGAACGGCAAACCGCGTGCATTGGAAGTATAAAGAAGAATATAGTTTTCATTTGGTTTTAAAACTCCACAAATTTTGGAATTTTGTTCATGAATTGACTAGGATACAAAGAGAAATTTATAGATCAAGTTGTGCCCCTGCATTAATAATTGCGTTTATCCCAAATAAAATTAAAATTGCAGCATTAAAATCAAATTCATTTTTAAATTTCAATATAAAAATATTGTATTAATTAATATTTTAGGAAGTAACAATTATGAGATTTTATTTAACAGTCATGAAATAGTCAGGTTTTAATAATAGTATAATTTGGAGATACATAAATATAAAAATTGAGCAAAAAATTATATAAATCTAAACAACTCATTTAGGGGGGGGGAGATATAATTTGGAGGTTATTTGTCCAACAATAGGGGAAGGAGGAGTAAAAGAATACCAGTTGTCAAATCAACATACACTAATTGGGAATGATGAAAAATTGTCTTGAAACTAGTCCTGGAAGGGATAGAAATTTGAAGTGAGGTTAAATTCTGATTCTTTCATTGATTGTTTAAAATTTAATTACTTCAATCGTACACAAATTATATAACTTTGTAAACATTATTTTTTCCAGACAAGCACATTCGTATTTAATCTTAAAGTTTAAGGAGGAACAATGAACTAATATTTTTGGAGAATTCTAGTTACAGTTTACGTACCCTTAATATCCATATTTACTAGATTTTCTTCACCTACAGCGAGGAATTAAAATCCTGTAATTAGCTGGAATTATCGGATCGCCGGAATGGAAGATAAGAACTCGAACCTACCACACCACGGCCATATTATTTAAATAAATAAATAAATAAATAAAGCCTGATATGTCCCTTTAGGGCAAAGGCCTCCCTGTACAGGGGTTAAGCTCTATTTGAGAGTGTCACCCGGTGAGCTACTCCGTGGTGAGAAGTTGACTTGGATGTAGCACTTGGTTTGTATACACTGTTTGTTCTGTGATTAGTTAATACACAGTTGGCTCTCCATCGTTCTCCAGCTTTTCCTGCATCTGGCGACTCTGGACCATTGCGCCCCTGCTCGTTCTTTGAAGATGTCAGCCCATCGTCGTCTTGGTCTTCCGCGCTGTCTCTTGCCTGTGTACGGGTCCCCACATGGTTGTTTTTATTGTCCACCTGTCGTCCTGTATTCTTGCGACGTGGCCTCCCCACTTCCATTTTTTCCTGATGGCTTGTTGTGCGGGATCAGTTTGTTGAGGATATCGCTTGAAGTGTTGTATTCGAGATTCTGTCCTTCAGAGTTATGCCTAAGATTTTCCTCTCCATTTTCCTTTGGCATACTTGGAGTGTGTACTTCAGTTGGCAGTAAGATTCCAAGTTTGGCAGCCATATAACAGTGTTGGAAGAACACAGGTTTGTAGTGTTTCCATTTTGAGTTTCCGGTTGAGTGACTTGTCCAGCAGTATAAATTTCAGTGACCAGAACGCCTTCCAGGCGAGAGCTATTCTTCTGCTTATTTCCTTCTCTACTTTCTGATGGAAGGAGAGTAGTTGTCCTAAGTATATGTACTCGCTTACATATTGAAGATCCATTCCATCGACTTTGATAAGGTTTTCCGGACCATTAGACATAATTTGTGTCTTGCTTTTGTTCATCGAAAGGCCTGCAATTTGCTAGTTTCTGAGAGCTCTTGTAGCATTGATTGGAGTTGTTTAGGGGATCTGGCGAACAATACCACATCGTCAGCAAATCTTAAGTTGGATAGCCTGCTCCCGTTTATATTTACTCCGTATTTCTTGTTCCAGTTTAGTTTTCGAAATATGTCTTCAAGCACGCATGTAAAAAGTTTAGGAGAAATTGGGTCGCCTTGTCGTACTCCTCTTTTGAGATGAATGGATGTCCCACAATTTCTGTCTTCACCTTGGCATAGCTTTGGCTGTAGATCTTATCCAGAACGCGGATGTACTTGTGTTCGATTCCTTGGGTGTGTAATGCCTGGAGGACACTTGAATGTTCTACTGAGTCGAATGCCTTGTTGTAGTCGACGAATGCTAGATATAATGTATGGTGGTATTCGACTGTCTTTTCTATTATTTGGTTAATTGCTTGGAGATGGTCTGTTGTACTAAAGCCTGAGCGGAATCCGGCTTGTTCTGTTGGCTGGTTTTCGTCCAGGACTTTTGTTAGTCTTCTTGTTAGCACTTTTGAAAATAGTTTGTATAGATTGGACATCAGGCTTATGGGTCGGTAATTATTCATGTCATCTTTTGTGCCTTTCTTGTGGAGAAGAATGATTGTGCTTGATTTCCATTGCTCGGGTATCTCTTCTGTCTGCAGAATTTTGTTAAGATGTTTGTGAGTGATGGTAGTATTTGATCTGAAGCCAGTTTTAGCAATTCGTTGTATATTCCATCCTCTCCGGGTGTTTTGCCATTTTTCATTTCATCTATTGCAGTTCTAATTTCGCTGGCCAGTACTGGGGGAAAGGTGTCGGCGTGGTTTTCGAGTTTAGCATCGAATATGCCTATGTGATTTGTTGCCTGGGTTGTTAGGGAGCTTGTATATAGGGATTTATAGAAATCTGTGGCTGACTGGATTATATCTGTTCTTAATGTGTTGCGGCCTCCTGCTTGGTTCTTAATTCCTAGCATCCATTGTTTGTCACCATTTCTTTCCCTCTTTGCTTTCCTTATCGATTTGGAGGTTTCTATTATTTGCCTAGTTATGGTTGTGCGGTACTCTCGCAGATCTTCCGTATTTCCTTTTTCGTCAGTTTGTCCATTGCGGCATACTCGGTTCCATATTATTTGCACATATGAAAAACATCCATTGATTAAATTTGTATTAATGCAACTTGACAATTCTGTATGACATTATAATTTGAGGATTTAGTGTAGTCCAATATTTTGTTTTGTTAGGAACAAGCTAATACTCGGCGTGCGCTGCTACCGCCTATATTCAACTAAAATAATAATTATGATAATAATAATAAACAATTGAGTTGGTGTTTACTTGATGAAAATGCATATCTATTAATTAAATAAAAATAAAACTTAGTTTTATTTATTTTTTTATTATTGATTTCGTACATCTCAATGATGGATAAATCATATTTGAAGAGAAAAATTATACGCTCAGACCGGGACTTGAACCCGGATGGGATGGGAATTACAATGTGTATAGAGAAAGATTTGCGTTTAGATCGGTACTTGCTCAGGTAGCTCAGTTGGTAGAGCACTTGGTCTAGAGAACCAAGGGTCCCGGGTTCAAGTCCCGGTCTGAGCGTATAATTTTTCTCTTCAAATATTAGTTTTATTTGATTTTCATATTTATTAAGATATAATTCACTGACAGCTGTTTCGGTACACTGTACCTTCTTTAGAGGTGTTAACAAATATGAATTGTGTTATTATAGTACATATCAACTGATCTAAGCAACAATAGAATAATAATTTATTTAATTTTTTTAAATTTAATAAAGGCGATTCATTCAAATCAAGTTGAGAATTTAACAGTTTATTACTACTTTTAGTCCCGTTGGGGTCAGGATTTTTAAACTGACCCAAACCCTCTGGCGGCACTATGGCCTTGGGGTCGACTCAGCCTCTAACGGAAATGAGTACCAGACGCTTGTTCTGGGGATAAAGGCGGCCGTCACGCAGGGCTGACAACCCGGCTGACGTAAAGTGCCGATTGTCTAGAAAAAGTGGGAGCCTTAACTTCCTACTACCCCAAGGGCCTCCAGGCCTGTTGTGGGATCACTTTACTTTTATTACTACTTTTCAATTTACTTATTTCTACAGCCTCCAAAAGGTCCAACTTCTTACCCTTATCACAAACGTGTAAAATTTCAAAATTTGGATCGAAACAATGATTAAATTGGAATAGGTGGTTAGCATATTTTGAATATTCTAAATTTCTGTTATATGCTCTCGTGTGTTCCTTTATCCGAGAGATAAAAGGTATACCAGTTTGTCCTATATAGACACTGCCAAATGTGCCACACTTCAATTTATATACACCTGGTCAATTTTTCTTTTTTTTATCTTGGTTTTATTGTATATAATAAAAAACAATAAAACCAAGATAAAAAAGAAAAATTATCAGGTGTATATAAATTGAAGTGTGGCACATGAGACAGTGTCTATATAGGACAAACTGGTAGACCTTTTATTGTATATAATAAAAAACAATAAAACAAAGATAAAAAAGAAAAATTATCAGGTGTATATCAATTAAAGTGTAGCACATGTGACAGTGTCTATATAGGACAAACTGGTAGACCTTTTATCTCTCGGATAAAGGAACACATTTTAACATGTCTGAAGAAGGTACAGTGTACCGAAACAGTTGTCACTGAATTATATCTTAATAAATATGAATATCAAATAAAACTAAGTTTTATTTTTATTTAATTAATATTAATAATAATGTTATTATTATTTATATTTAAATAAGTACAAAAATAGAGTATGGTATAATTTGCGATGAACCAAATATGACTTGCTAGAGTAAATTAATATAAGATTTCAGGTAAACCCTCGCTTCTAATGGTCGGACGTCGATGAGTTTTGGACAATGCCAACCTTGGTATATTCTAATAGCATACACTGGGTTTCGTTGTGAATTATCGAAAATTACGACCGCTAGAGCAAATATTAAATTTTCGTTCCAGGTGAACCTGCACATTATGGTTTCAGAGCATAGCTGATAGTGGCTAAACAATCGCTATAACTGAAGACTTAGGTTGTACAAATTTTCATGAAGATCTGATGAGCGATGTAGAAGTCTATAAATCACAAACAGCCCACCGCTGCGGTCTAGAGGTAGCGTGCTGCCTTGTCACCCAGCGGGCCCGGATTCGATCCCCGGTGGGGACAGTTTCCTGGGTAAGGTTTTTATCGGGGTTTTTCCTCACCTGTAAGACAAATGTCAGACAACTTTAAGGTGCTAACGGTCCCCGAACATCATATGGTCATCGAAATCATCATCTTCATTCATATTCATCTTAGAGTAAGCTTAAAATTAAGGACTCTCCTGGCGCACCACTAGCATCACCCATCATATAATCGGGGCAACGTTACCCCGCCTACCAGACGCCCCAACTTCAGAAGTGAGTTACAATTTCGTCAATGTCAGGAGAGAACACCAGACATGTCCAAAAGGACAACCTGGGACATTAAAAAAGAATCACAAACATATGCGGGTTGAATTTTCATATATAGGCTAAAGATTTTTTTACAGTACATTAGTTTTTCCTTCAATCCAAAGTAATATATAATTGTGAAAAAAATTAACTCTCAGATTTGTTTGTTATGTTGAACTAGAGATTAATGGTTACGAAGTTCAGTAATTCCAATATTGTTATGGATTTTTGCCTTCCAATTTGGTCACTTAGTTTTGATTGCTGGCGAAGTGAGGGACTTCAAATTTCTGCTTTGAATCTGAACGCATATCTTGTGTTTGTACGAAAACAGAAAAAAAGGCAAAATAGACACAATATAAAAACAAAAGAGAAAGGAGTAAAAAAAACCGTGAAAATCTTAGGTGCCAGAATAAAGTTGGGATGTATTACTGAAATGTGGATGAGCAATGAAATGAAGGAGTAGTTTATTGGGGCAAGTCAGGCACTGCATGAAAATAATACATTCAATAAAATCATATAATAAATAGACAACGGGAAGTAATAAATATGACTCACTGCTTGCAGCCCCCTCTTTCCTATACCGTATAAGTAACCATGGCATGTGTACTGCTGTTTATAGTGTAACCACACACGTGTCTCTGCCTCCGAACTCTTCGAACAATTATACGAAATAAAATTCATTGCAACCGAGAAATTTGTCTTAAATAGTGGCAATTTATTCCTGAAGTCGATAGCTCCCTCGTTAAGGAGCTGGTGCCTACCAAACCTGTCTGATGTTTTTCCGATTTGCCTCAGGAGTCAAGAGATGTGCTGGGTTGGAGATTTATAGCTAAGCTTCATATCATCATATTCAACATTTAAGAATTATAGTTAATATGGATTAAATCCATTGTAATTGATGTAAAAATTGCAACAAAATTGAATGACATTAAGTTGTGAAGCTATTATTGAGTTTGTATGAACTATGCTGATGATGTAGTACTATTGGCCGATAGCGAGGAGATACTGAAGGCCAACACGCACACACTACTGAGTAACACTAAGAAATTAGGACTGGAAGTAAATATCAATCAAACTAAATATATGGTCACACATAAAAATACATTATATGATGCAAATGGACAGCTAATTACAAATAATGGAAATGGCTGAATTCAAATACCTAGGAACAATAACCACAAACAGGAATGATATGCACAAGGAAATTAAACATTGGCTCAATTCTGGAAATGCGTGTTATTATGCATTACAGAGACTTTTGACTTCCCAACTCCTTTAAAAAAAACGTTAAACTGAAAATATATAAAACTATTATTCTACCAGTTATATGGATGCGAAACATAGACTCTTACTTTAAGGGAGGATAGGAGATTACGAGTATTTGAGAATAAAGTTCTTAGGAATATTTTTGGACCAAAGAGAGATGAACAGATAACTGAATGGAGAAGACTGCATAACAGTGAATTACGTGGTCTTTGTAGGAAACCAGATATAATGAGAACAGTTAAGTCTCATAGACTGCGATGGGCAGGACGTGTGGCACGAATAGGAATGAAAGACGTGCATGGAAGCTTCTTGTAGGAAAACCAGAGTGAAAACGACCAGTTGGTAGACCAAGAATGAGGTGGGAGAATAACATTAACTATGATTTGAGGAAAGTAGATTATACAGGGGATGATTGGAAAACATTGGCTCAGGATAGGGATATATGGAGAGCTTATGTCCGTGTGGCCATGAACCTACGAGTTCGATAGTGCCAGTGAGTTAGTTGGTTAATTAGTTAGTTAGTATGAACAACTTATAAACCATGGCACTCACTATAGCATAAAGTTTCCCCGAAGGTTTTCCCAATGCAAATTTCGAGGGCATTTTTACAATCTACAATGGCGTAACAACCCAATGTTGGGCCTTAGCCTCTCCTTTATTAGGAGTTACGCCTACTAGACCAAGTTAATTTAATTGCGCTTATTTACCTAAAGATGTCATGAATGGTATGCGGTCAACATACCGACGCATTGAGACATTTAGTAGATAACTAATGTATTACTAGGATGAATAAGGTTGGTAAATTTTGCTTAGATGCCTCTTTATTCAGGCTTAGGTTCTTTTACGAGCCTGGAAATATTTAGACTCGGGACCCACGGGTTAAAAGTCTCTCACGGAGGACTTGCTCATTGGAATTTTCTATCCTAAAAAACAGATCGACCCTGGCCAAGTTTGAACCCTGACTCTCGGAACCAGAGCCAAGGAACATAACCACTATTGAATATTGAAATAATATTAAAGTATACATTTGAGATTTTTCGCAATCCATTCACGAAATACAATCAAAATGAGACGTTGAAAATAAATACTTTTCAACAAAATGAAAAAAAAAAATCAATAAACGTCTAGAGATGTTTACATCGGGTAGTAAGTTTGATAACATAATACAATGAAATATAAATCTATCTGAAAAAAAAGCTTATTTAGTGGAACCGTATTTTGTAAACGTCCCGCGCCATAACCGAGTGTTTAAGGCAAGATGGCTTGGCGCAGAGCTACAGGACTTGCGCTGGTTCGAGTCCCCATGGGGGAAGAAGACCAGCTATAACGGCTGCGGTACCCGACATGCTGACCACATGCCACCCCTACACTGGTATATGATCGTCTACCTCTGTGATTAACAAATGTGGAAGCGAGGCCAGCAGCTGGATGGTAGGCCAAGGGCCTTCTAGGCCTGTCGTGCTTGGAGAGAGAGGAGTATTTTGTAAACAGAATATTTAACAAGAATATGAAAAACAAAATATAACATATTACAAGCAGGAAAGTGATTCTGATAAATGCTGTTACAGCTACTAGTTGGGGGATGATCTCTCAGATGATAATGCTATTGCGAGCCTCACATGCGTACAGATCGATGTTACACTAGGTGCAGCAGGTAAAGGGGGATCTGAAAGGTGGTAAGGGGGTGACAATGTGCGTGCGTGCAGTACCAGACTCACCCAGGCACAAACACACATTATTGTATTGTCTACTGCTTTGTGATGATATCAAAAACCCCCCAGCAGCTATGACGTCACACACATGCGGCGAGAGAGAAAAGTTTAAATTAATGTAATCAGATATCGGACACCTTCTCTTTTCATCCTAGATCGTGTATGTCTATAACAGATTGCTTGATGTATGTACAGTAATGCTGTCAAACAATGGACCGCATATCACCTTACGAGATTCATTAATATTTATTGAATTAAAACATTGTATCAGTATAAAATAATAAAATTAGTACCTTCAAGGTGCCATCGCTCTCAACTTGTTTTTTTAACATAATAGAAGATATGTTACTCCAAAATGTTATGCTGTAAAAAAGCAAACCATTAGCATTACATTTACTGATTTTCATACTTTACATCAGGAAACATTATTTAAAATACATTGCATAATGTATAGTTCCTCCAATGGTATTTTCACCTTATCGTGGTGGTGTGGTTTGCGTGCTTAAATGATCCCAAAGCTATGCCGAAAGAGTTGCCCATGTCGGACAGTTCAAAACCGATAACCCAGACGAAAAAAAGCACTTTGGTCGTTACATTGACGTTCTATCGCCATAAAAACACAACTCATGCGGATATGAGTTCCACTCGGACTAAATTTTCCAGAGGTAAAATAATTTTTCTTTCGGATCTCCGGTCTGGGAATACTTCAGGGAATCCGCAGCAAAGGCTTAAACATAAGGACTTATTCCTAAGAACATGGGATGTTAAGACATTAAAACAATAGCTCAGGATTGGGATGTATGGAGAACGTAAGTCCGCTTGGTCATGAACCTAGGGGTTTGTTAGTGCCAGTGAGTTAGTATTATGTGTAATAGTGTAGGTAGTCAGATTTATAATTCTAATGTCTATTTTAAGATATGAGTTTCGATCATATATATATATGCTTAATAACTTCCCTTGAGATGGTAGATATGTTGTCCTTTGCTGCATAGTCTATTATAGTTTGTTAAGTTAATTGGGTGTTCTCATCTAGTGGACCTAATTTCAATTTCTTGTAAAACGTCTACGGTTTGAAATATGAAGAAGCAGTAGATCCTATATGAAAGGCAAATTTGTTAAATTTTGTAATGTTTTAAATTACCAACACAAGATGGGGCGGGGTCGGTCTAAATTCCTTGGATCAGTCAGTCATCAGTCATGGTGCCCCCATACGCTTAGCAACATATACAGATTGATGTCAATTTTCAGCGAGATGGCGCTCCGCCCCATTGGTAAAGACATGTCCGCAATACCCTGAACGGATTTTTTCTCTTCCTTTGGATTGATAAAGTAGGACCGATTGCATGGCCCCCGAAGTCCCCTGATCTTATCTTTTAGATTTTTTTTTTCCTTTGGGGATAATCCACCCCAGTCAGAGATCTTCTGGATCATAGAGAGCGCATAGGCCTTCTGGATAATAGCGTGTCATTGCCATCGTGGCTCCAAAACATGTTACAACGTATAAGGGAGATAATTATCTACCACCTTTATATCGTCATTGTAACTGTTGAGGAACACATAGGGGTGTGATGATTTCGTTGTTCCAAGAGTTTGATTAGTTTGTATTTCAGATGACACATTCTGTTTCGTTATATCTTCAACCATTACATTTTTACAAGCAATTGAAATTATATCCATTCGAAGAGAACACCCTGTATAACGCTTGTTAGAACGAGGTTATCGTAAATGTCCTTTATTAAAATTGTTCTGTATTACGTAATAAATCCCCTACCTACTCTAGCTTAGAAGTGATTGTACTATGTAGCATGTCGTTGACATCATACCTTCATTTCCGTTTAAACTCTTAATTAAATGCATCAATCAAGATAAATATCTATTGAACACGTGCATAATATCATTTTGTATCACGTGCAGTTTTATTTTCGTTCCTTTTTATCTGATTAATTTTCTCACGAAAAAAGTAGGTACTGGTGCCAAAAATTATTTGAAAGTGAAATCTATATATTCGTCACAGAGAGGTAATTTTCTCTCTGGTCAGAAATCACTAGCATAATAAGCATTTTATATTCACGCACATTTTCATTGCTTCTTTGGACTATTACAAAATCTAAAAAAAAAATAATTTTTATCAATTATATACTGCCCTTTTTATTTTTACTTCCTTAAAGGTTTAAGATTAGTCATTAAGACAAATTTGAACAAAAAAAATATATAAATATTCTTCTTCATACCATCGGGACAGCCGAAATCCCGCCTTCCAGGCACCACAACCTCAGAAATGGGTTACAATTAAGCCAATGCCAGGAGAGAACACCAGAAGTGTAGAAATGACAACCTGGGGCATTGAATAAAAAAAAATAACTTCTTACGTCGAGCATCCAGTATCGGTCAACGCCGATGGCTCAATGTGTCTTCATTGTTTCCGTAGCAAATGACCATAGATATTCTGTGGTTAAGATTTCTTGAGCTATAATTGACTTCCCCGGCAATATTTCAGCATATCTCGGTACCCGGAGAGGCGTTGGGCTTTGGAAGAAGATGTGTTCAAGAGTTTCTTCTGCCTGTGCATATTGGTTTATTTGGCAGATTGAACGTTCGCAGGTATTTTCGACATTTCTGTATATGCACATTGGTGTATTTTAGACATTTTATAAATGGCCATTTATGATTCTGGTCATTTTTAATTTGGTCAATAATTTTACATTAGGCAGTATTATTTTTAAAATTCATTGCAAAACACCGTTGTGGTTGTTATGTAGAAGTTTAAAATATCAAAGTATGTACGTAATATTTCAGTTGTCCTCAACTAATTACAATTGATGAATATATAATAGAAAAACAAGTAATTGTTCAACGTAATCTAAAACTTCTATAGATTCTATGCAGAGTGAGTGAATTAGCAACTACAGAAAGAAAGAACGTCCTTAAAGAAATTGAAGTTGTAAAATAAGCTAATAATAACCTATTTAACAGAAGACGCCCAACGACCTTAACCCTTTATACAAATTCTTAAACGACAACAGTAACTTGTGACAAATTTGATATCTGGAATCTGTTCTGAAAGTCCTACTAAGTGTTTAAGCCAAGTTCTCTTAAACTAATATTGTAATTAGGGGAGGACAATGGGGATCTCAGGTACTTATTTTAACATTTGTAACCATTGGACATTAAAACCAAAGATGGCTGCGTCAGAGGCAACGATGTTATTCCGAAACCACACCGGTCAACTATTAATAATATTTGAAAAATGAACATGTGGGCCTTCGCAATGAACACTTTTTTTTCCATATTAGCTTGATTCTGAAAAAAAAAAAAACTTAATTTTGAACATTGTAATTACAATCGGGTATTATGATATTCTGTTATATATGTTATCGATAAAAATTACTCCCAGTTTTATATTAAACTAATTATTTTGGTGAGGCTAACAGTCTACAGGGTGATTCTTTAAGAACATGTAACAATTAATACATTGAAAAATTTGAGACAGGGAACCTAGGATCCAGAAGCCAGCTTAAGAAGTTATGGGAATAAACTTGTATTTCACATTACTATGCACTTTTTATTTATAATTGTTTATCTGTTAACTCCAAGTACATTGACACAAGTAACGTACCATTTTGTATCTTATGAGTTATAACAGTTACTCAAAATGACGGCTACCAATCTCAATGCAGGCATTACATCGGCGTTCAAGATTCTGCCACGCCCTGGCAAATATCCCTGGTGTGTGTCGAATCACATCACAATAAACTACAGTCCTGTCAACTAATTTAATGTCCGTTTCCACTGGAGATAATCAAAGGGAGTCAGGCCATATCTGCACCATTACTTCCTAGTCATCAGGCTCCTGTTTGCAAGAACTAACGGATGTAGTACATGTAAATAAACAACACTTGTACGAAAAAAAAGTTAGTTGTAAATCAGCTGGGAAACAGTAATGCTAGACAATGTGACTGAAATTTTTACTTCTATATTTCCTTAGGCTGACATCTCGGACCCTATATTCCCTACCTCAAGTTGTTCAGAGGAGTATCCCCTGTGTCGTGTTTATTTTTTGCACGCTCTTACAGAATCACTCTGTATGTAGAGGTGTCCTGGAGGAAAATGAGCATTATGCGGTCATGTGCCAGTCTACAAGGGCACAATTGCAAAATGGGCATGGAATCAAACTCTGAAGAGAATAGAATTCAATTGAATTACAATATAATAGGCTAAAACTCAATGTATTCTGTTACAAAGACACGATCAATATAAATAGGGACAGGTTCATTCTAATTGGTATACAGTACACTGTAGTACATACAACATAATCAAAGCAATTTTGTCCCTGAAATTCTAGGGCAGACCGAGAGAGAGAAGCACTAATGCACAGGTAAAACAGAGAGAGGTCGCTTGATGAGCAATGTGGGCATAGATAGGGTAACACAAATGCATGTTAACTAGTCAAGGCACATAGTCAACAAGTTAGTGGACAAAGCCCAATATAACGTTAATTTGACTACCGTAGTGTAAAGCTGGTTTACTTTGGGACACAAGGTGATTGGGCTTATTATCTTCTCTTCTCTTCCCTGATTGGTGACCTCATCTTTTGTTATTACCTTGGTAACATATTACCTGTTCTCTCTTGAGAATTACGTTTCGAACTAGTGACTATATAGTGACAATCTAACCACAAAATGAGAGCATATGTGAATTATTTTATTAGTTGCAGAACAATTGTTAAAGTTAGAATGAAAAGTGACCAAGTACAAAAAGCAACGTTTTGAGAAAACTGATACAAGAATGAAATACTTTTTTTTACGTATGACTATAGGCTCAGTGTTTATGCTCTAGTCGATAGATAAGGGCATAATTTTTCAATGAATACGTAGAAGTTTTCCTTTTTCGCATCATAATTAACAACTAGCTCACCGAACTATCGAACGCATAGGTTCATTGCCGCGCTAACATAAGCTCTCCATACATCCCTATCATGAACTAAAGTTTTCCAATAATCCCCTGTATAATCTAATTTCATCATATCGTGGTTAATGTTATACTCCCAATTCAACGTTAGTCTACCAACTCGGCGATTTTCCTTTGGTTTTCCTGCCATTAATGTTCCAAGCCCCTCTTCCATTGCCCATTCGTGTCACATGTCATGCCCATCGCAGTATTGAGACATGACTGTTCTTATTATAACTGTTTTCTATAAAGATCATGTTGCTCACTGTTGTTTAGTCTTCTCCATTCGTTTGTCTGTTCATCTCTCTTTGGTCCAACAATATCCTTAAAACTCTATTCTCAAATACTCGTAGTAATCTTTTCTCCTCCCTTAAAGTAAAAGTTCATGTTTCGCATCCATAACTGGTAGAATAACAGTTTTATATATTTTTCAGTTTAACGTGTTTTGAGAAAAGTTGGGACAAGAGTCCTGCATTTCAGAATTTAGCCAATTTTTTTGTGCGCCTCACTCCTATTTGTAATTATTGTTTCTAGGGTATTCGAATTCAGTCTACTTCTTCAAAATTTTCCTCATTTGTCATTAATTGTCCATTTAATGTATTGTATTTCAAACATGTGGCAACATATTAGTTTATTGAGTTTACTTCCAGTCCCAATTTCATAGCGTTACGTACTATATTTATTTTATTGTATACTATGTTGACTTTTTTACCTTTATTTTAAATTAATAAATTGTGTAAATAAAAATCAGGATACTAATATATAACTTCAAGAACTCCATTCAGAAGGATGGTTGGAGCTTTGATTGACGATTGCGAAATTCAGAAAATTATTCTGAATAAGGAGGAATAAGCAAGGTTAGATTAATATATTTTAACTGAAATATTATACTGCGCTGACATGATTAAATTTAAGCTGAAATTAATTCAACAATTTTCGTGACACGTTAATTACAGGCCAAGCGCGACATTAAATTTCTTTCTTAGGCAAAAAGTTGCCAAAATTAGGTATGTGAGGTATGCATAGCTGTTTTCTGTGTATTGAAATATTCCTATCTATATTAACGTGTCTTGAACGGGTTTTAAGGGTGCGGAACTCCTATCTAAGCTGACGGCCTCAAATTCTGCTTCGGGATTGTATGTAAATGTAGAATATTCTTAATATTGCTTGTTAAAATGAGTCGCCACACGCTAAATATTTTAGTTTTTATGTTTGCAAAAGTTACTAGTGGTAAAAAGTTTGAGAATTATAGCCTAAAGGTCGCGCACTCGAACTAGCGCGTCCGTGACGGTCACAGTTTTTACTTTTGGGAAACAGTAGGTGAATTGTTACTAAGTACTTAAAAATATCGACTCACTTGTTAATACTGAAGAGGCATTTAAAATGTGAATTTTCATTTACGTGTGTTTCTAAATTAAGCGAAACTTATAACTGACCGCAAAATTATCGCGTGTAAACACAGGACAGGAACTATCACAACACTGATACAAACAACACAGATAGCGTTTTCTTTCAGATCTATACTAGGGGCTGGAATGTAAAGTGCGATAGTCTTTAGGCTATAAGACGACAAATAGGTAATTGTCTCCATCCTCTAGATAAGAGTTTCATTTAATAAACTAAATATATCACATTCGACAAGGTGTGAAATAGAAAACTGTATATCTTTATATGAACAATATTGTTGCAAGTACTACTTACGGATTGACTGTTTAGTATAATATAGGATAAATTAATTCTTCTCGCTCATTTTTAGATATTTAATTGATGCCCCTTTTTGAAGTTAATTTGAATTTGGACAACTTTCTTACCGTTAATTTAATAAAAATAGTAAATAAAAACTAGAGAAAAATATTAAATGGAGAAAGAATTACATAAGATCAAATAATAAATATTATAAGTAAATATTTAAACAAATTAAATTAAAATGAATCAAATCAATATTATTAAAGAAACGAAAAATCAGAAAATGTCAGTTAATCCGCTGAAACATCAATTACATAAACTAACTCATGTTTTTCTACAAGGAGTTTCTATGTCCTCTTTCATTTTCCATTTGGGCCACATGTCCTGCTCATCGCAGTCTACGAGACTTAATTTGTTCTTATTACATCTGGTTTCCCATAAAGATCACGTAGCTCACTGTTAGGTATTTTTCTCTATTCGCCTGTCTCTTGATGTCCAAACATTTTCCTAAAACTTTATTCTCATGTTGTTGTAATCTTTTCTCCTCCTTAAAGTAAGAGTGTATGTTTCACAATCCATATAATACAACTCGGACAATTACAGTTTTATATACACCGTGTCCCATTAAACCTCCCACATTTTAATTAAACTATAACTCTCAAAGTATGCGGAATTATGGAAATGGGGGTTGGTATTAAAAGAAAGAGAAACTCAAAGAATTTTTGTTTTCATTGTTGCACGTAATTCATGTTTCGCATGTTGGACAATAATGACATAAAACAAAATGGCGACTCCTTAGAACGCGCACAAACTGTTTTCTGGTATGCAGAGACGAAGTCAATAATTACAGTGCAAAGAAATTACTGGAGATAATATGGAGGAAATGCGACCTGATGGGAAAGACCATTAAGGCATGCATGAAAGTTTCTGGCGACTGGAAGCGTTTAAAAAAGAATCAGAAGATACTCGTACACGTGTTTAAGAATAGAGACTGATAGTTTTCGTGCTACTAATGGTGCACATATAGAGGTGTTTTAGTGTGTCGCAATGAAAATTCTTTGAGTTTCTGTTTCGTTTAATACCGGCCTCATTTCATATTCCGCATACTTTGTTTATTTATGATTAATTAAAATGTGGTTAGGTTTGAAGGGGACACCCTGTATCTTCATTTAAACGTTTGCCATAATATAATATCATATTCATAGCATAATAACATAAGTTTAATTTCTGTTTCACATCTCATTCCTGTTTGTAGTTATTGTTCTTATGTATTTGAAATCAGCAAATTTCTTCATGCATTTCCTTCATTTGTCATTAACTATCCATATCCATTATATAACATATCTTTCTATGTATTACCATATATTTAGTTTTATTGATGTTTTACTCCAGCCCTAATTCTTTAGTGTTACTCAATAGAGTGTGCATGTTGGCACTTAGTATCTCCTCGCTATCGCCTAATAATACTATAAGGTAAAAACTTAAATTATGTACCTTTTGGCAGGTACCGTCGTCCTCAACTATGTTAAAATATTACATTTAAAATGGTATCTGGAGGCCTTTCGGGAGTTAACTTCCATCATCAGCAGGATGAGCTACTGCTACTAGTGTTGTGTTATGGCGATGTAGACCCCAAGTGTCTCTACATCGCCATAAACAACAAAATAGTAGCAGTAGCTCATCCTGCTGATGATGGAAGTTAATTTTCGAAAGGCCTCCAGATAATATTGTAACTATATTGAGGACGACGGCACCTGCTAAAAGGAACATATTTTTAAGTTTTTATCTTATAACTATTCACCTCAACGGAATTTGATTTGAATTTTATTGTATTAATAATACTACATCAAAACTAAAATTCTAATTTATTTTAAAGGAAGTTAATGTCCAGAAGTTCCCATACTCTTATGGTAAGGAGTTCTAGAGTCTAGCAGTAGATATGGGATGTTTTTTGTATAGAAATTACAATAATGGGAGATTCTGTGTTGTAGGATGTGAAGTAGGAAATCTAAATGTTTGAAATAAAAATAACATAATTTAACTGTTGCATTAACATAACTAAAAACCTGTTCATGGAAACTAACTTGATAATTCCTGTATTGCCTTGGTAAGGGAACTCTGTTCCTCTGTTATATCTTAATTGGAATTGTGTCATTAAATTATTGGAAACGTGACAATTTGGAAACGCACAGTAGTGTCAGCGGTATAATCTGTATTCAGGTATTCAGTTTCTGAGGATGGATCCAGTTCTAATTTGAGTTTGTCATTTGAAATAGTTTGAAAAGCGAGAATTGAAAATCAATCAATGGAGCTGTTAGAACAAGCGTACCGTGAAAACAAAATGGTAACAACTACACAATTTCATAGATAGCTTGTCGACTCAGACCAAACTCTCTGCATTCATTTTAACCTCAAAAACCTCCTATATAAATTAACCCGAAACTCGTGTGATTGGTAAACGCTGTAAATCCTTGTGCATACCTCTTGGAAATGTTGGATGGGGGAGATTTAGATGCGAGTAAATGTGTACAAATTGACAAGTGAAGCATTTTACTCGGTGATCGCTTGGGTTTTAGTTTAAAGCGTTGTTTTGGCTGAAGTGCATAGGGAATACCTCGAGTTAATTCTAACAGTACATGCATATGAATGAGATTCAAGAGTGACGCATGTCACCCGGCTAATAAAACTACAGGTACTTCAGATTGCTTTCATACGTACATTTTCTAAACTAGTTCAACTGTTTATGTATTACATCAACCTTTCGCATTACCTGCCATAGTTTACAAATTTTAATCATCTCTCTCATCCTATTCACACATGTTTTAATTACGCCATTTGATCAATGTGTAATTTAATATAGAAATTATTATTCTATTTTATTTATTTTTCCTTTTTTTACTTCTTTCTTATTTTGGCACGACGTAGTTGGTTAAGGCAATACGTTGTAAGCCGTAAGGTCGGGGGTTCGAGTCCCGCTGGGGTCTTGATTTTAAACTAGCCTAAACTTTGTGGGGTGTCGTAGCCCAATGGTCGATTCTACATCTAACGTAAAATGAGTACCAAGCGTTTCTTCAAGGACAAATGCGGCCTTCACGCAGGGCTCATAACCCAAACTGAGATATTGTACCAATTGTCTAGAACAGATATCCCCAACATTTTTGCCTCGTAGACCATGTGCCTTTTTTTTTTTACATTTTGGGAAGAACCCCTAACTTTCTAATATTGATTTTTTACAAATTCATGAGCATTCAACAGTTTTTGACAGCTGACTCAGTGCTATTCACTTTGATATGGACTACTTGCAGGTGAAAGTCGACCCCAATCTGATGGGACAGTCTAGAAAGATGGAGTCAAGATCTGCAATGGGATGATTTTGCCTATTTACTTTTTTAGGTATTTATGGTAGCTTTAACGTCTAAGATCTTACCACGTATTGAATTTTTTGGTTATATCCAAGAGGTTCTGTTTACATGTGTTCTTATGGACGTTTCTCTCTTTATTTTTTTCTTACCATAGCCACGAGTGAGTTTTGTTCTCATTTTCCGCGTCTTGTCCTGTATTGTGCACATGTTAAATCAATTTTCTTGATTTACCATTAACTCGCAACGCGATAATCTATCACGATTTGAATTTACAAACCTTTGTGACAACAAATGACGCCTACAATTTTTCAAATAGTTGCCCTTAGTTATATATTTGGTTTTCAGATTTCTATCACATTTTCCTACGTCATTGCCTGCGCAAAGAACTTCTGGAGCAGGTCTATTTAACTCGGAGCACAAGTTACATATTCAACAGGCTCCATTCACTTTTTCGTTTGAGAAGGTCAGGGAGCCATTCTGACTCTCTGAACCATTTTGTTATTTCTAGCAGAGTCACTACAAGAAGAATATTACGTTGAAATGATTGGCCTGGTATCCATCGTTAAGTATGAGCGTGCATTTTAAGTATTTACGGCTTCTTGACTATTCAAATCAACTTACTGCTATTTATTATATGTACACAGCACTTCCCTATTATTTTATGTATGTAATTACACGCCGTAGCGTAGTGGTTAAGGCACTGAGCTACAAGCCGGAGGGTCGAGGGTTCAAGTCCCGTTGGGGTCAGGATTTTTAAACTGACCCAAACCCTCTGACGGCACTATGGCTCTGGGGTCGACTCAGCCTCTAACGGAAATAGAGTACCAGACGCTTGCTCTGGGGTGTAAAGGCGGCCGTCCACGCAGGGCTGACAACCCGGCTGACATAAAAGTGCCGATTGTCTAGAAAAAGTGGGAGCCCTAATCCTCCCTACTACCCCAAGGGCCTTCCGGGCCTGTTGTGGGGTCACTTTACTAATTAATTTCTGTTAATGTCTAGTTTGTTTGTGAAATATATTATTATTATTATTATTATTATACTTACTTACTTACTTACTCACTGGCACTATCGAACCCCGTAGGTTCATGGCCGCACGGACATAAAGCTCTCCATACAGTCCCTATCCTGAGCTAATGCTTTCCAATCATTCCCTGTATAATCTACTTCCCTCAAATCATAGTTTATGTTGTTCTCCCATCCTCATTCTTGGTCTGCCAACTGGGGCGTTTTCCTTCTGGCTTTCCTACAAGAAGTTTCCATGCACGTCTTTCATTCCCCATACGCGCAACATGTCCTGGCCCATCGCAGTCTACGGGACTTAACTGTTCTTATTATATCTGGCTTCCTATAAAGACCATGTAGTTCATTGTTATGAAGTCTTCTCCATTCACCTGTCTGTTCATCTCTCTTTGGTCCAAAAATTTTCCTAAGAACTTTATTCTCAAATACTCGTAACTCTCCTTTCCTCCCTTAAAGTAAGAGTCCATGTTTCGCACCCATATAATATAACTGGTAGAATAATAGTTTTATATATTTTCAGCTTAACGTTTTTTGAAAGGAAGTTGGGACAATCAAAAGTCTCTGCAATGCATAATAGCATGCATTTCCAGAATTGAGCCAATGTTAATTTCTTTGTGCATATTTATTATTATTAATATGATTATTATTATTTATTATTATTATTATTATTATAATAAATTGTAGTTGTTTTTAGAACGAATAGTTAATGTGCCCTTTGAACATTGGACTAGCTAAGATAATGTTTCCGAGTTATTAGATCCCTTATCCATGATTTTAACTCAGGTTCAACCTATATTATGTTTTCCTCATGTTCTCATTAATGGTTAACATAAATATATTTCTTTTTGTATTCCTCTGCTTTTATAGGCAACATTATTTTTCTATGTTAAGCAGTGCAATCTTGATCATTTTTAACGATCCCTGGCAGGAACCGCGCCGACAGTTTTCCGAATCCATCATCGGTAAGATTGCAACAGAAATAGTACACAAGATTGAAGATTTGGCTAGTAGAATAAAATGGAACTAGCTGCAAGTAGTACAATATTTTCAAAAACTAATAGCCTAACAATACGGGAAACCCAGTATATTTAGGTTGGCAGCCGGAATATACCAAGTAGGAGTAATGAACCTCAAATTAGCTAACGCTGGAAACGCAGCAAAATTGGTCTCGTTAACTTGTTACCTAGACAACACATGCGGGGCTGCCAAGTGCCTTCATCGCCCCATCCCCTTTGTATCTTAACAATGGAAACTCTCTTTAAAACCCCGATCTTTGTCATATCTCAGCTTGAAAATTTACAAAAGACACAACATAGTATAAATATCTTCCTTTGGTGCTATGTTGCATTATAAACTTGCTGTATCATTATATATTAATATCTAGTCAAAAGACGAAAATATTTTAATGCGTTTCTGGATGGTACGATATGCTTAAAAGGTCCTTCGCCTACCAGCCAGTTGCCTGACTTCTTATCCACTTGTGTCAATCTTAGAAGTGGACGACCATGCAGCCAGTGTAAGGGTGACATGTCAACAAAATTGGATATCCAGTCTATTCAACACTACTAACACATTCACAAGAAATTTCAGTGTGTTTTTAAGTTTTGTATATTATGCAATCGAGAGACTCGTAGATTAGAGAGAGAGGGAGAGAGAGAGAGAGAGAGAGAGAGAGAGAGAGAGAGAGAGAGAGAGAGAGAGAGAGAGAGAGAGAGAGAGAGAGAGAGAGAGAGAGAGAGACAGACAGACAGACAGGCAGATGGAGATACGGAGATAATGTGTTTTATTATGTAGGTTTGTGTGTGTGCATATATATATATATATATATATATATATATATATATACAAGCGTTACTGCTATAAAGTAAATATTCTCTTTAATAATTTGCTTAACTGTTATGTTAGCCGCTAGATGGCAGTTGAAAGAAATTTCCGCTACCTCTTGTGTGAATTGAGAATACTACATGTATAAGAAAATTGTATGTTTGTCTTGGAATTCTTGGGTAGTTCAGTTGGTTAGAGCGCTAAAGGTACAGACTTTAGAGACTCGAGTTCAAATCCCGACTCAAGCATTCATTTTTCTTTTCATATCATATATAGCCTATATATATGATATATTAAATGTTTAACATTGAGCAATTATGGATCCGCAACATCGACAGTGACAACACAACAATCTGCCAGAATACAAGGTGCTGAAATGAATTCCTCAGAACAATAGCAGGATATCAAAGAACAGACAAAAAAACATAACACAGAAATAAGACAACTAAAAGTAGAGGAATTAAACACAATAGTGAAATGCAGAACACAACTGGAAAGAACACTTACAAGGATGACTGAAACAGAATACCAAAAGCAGCATACAACTATTCACCACGAGGAAGAAGAAGTTTGGGAAGACCAAATAAAAGATGGAAAACAGTAGCAATTTGGAGCCGAAACAAGCTAGTAAATAAGCCTAAACCGTGACGAAGAAGAAGAAGAAGTAGAAGTTAAAATTAATTTACTTAAGCAAGCTATTCTCATGCAATATAAATACATCAAATAATCAAATAATAATCATCATAAGCTTGTTTCGGTTTAGGTTTAGGTAGTTTGAACCTGTTTCCTTTGAATCTCGAGAAGTGGTTTTTTCTGTTTTTCTTTATCTCGAATTCCTTTAGGTTGATACTGCAATGTTAATTTAGGAAAGTGTGATAGGTCCTTCCTTTGAACATGTTTATAAACAATTGCTTTGAGAAATCTTAATTTCAACTATGTTCTTAATTTTTTTATTTATGTATTTTTATTAACCATAATTCAGAGCATTTTAACATTCGATGCTGAAGTATGGCAAATTCCTACCAGGGAAATGAAAAGAATTTACTTACTTTTTTTTACTTTTGAGGGCCTCTCCATCTTTTCAGCGGTTACCCTGTATTCCCATTCGCCATTCTTGCCGATCACGCCATTCATCCTCCTCCAGACCTCGGTCGTTCATCAATCTATGGATCTCTCCTCTCCAAGTTATTCTTGGCCTGCCCGTTTCCTTCTACCAGAAGGTGACCATTCCAAAAGAGTTTTGGGCCACCTATCATACCTCCATTCTCCTGACATGGCCATACCACTGAAGAGCTCGTCTTTCCGCCACTGTCTCCTCCATATCCATCATCTGCCTCACTTCTTCATTTCTTCTTCTTTCCAACCTGGACACCCTGGCACTGCGTCTTATTCCATCCATCTCCACTGCCAAGATCTTAGTTTTTTGTCCCTCTACCAAAGTCCATCCCTCAGCACCATAAGTCATTATGCTTTCCCACAACAGACTTCCAAATCCTCTTCTTCGTGTGGTTTGATATGGTCCTACTCCACAGTACTCCATTCAACAGTTTTTATGGCTCTTCGTGCTTGTACTAACCTGCTATCTACTTCAGCTTTAGAACTCCCTGATCCATCAATAAGTGATCCCAAATATTTAAATTTTTTAACAGCTCTAATAATTCCTTGGGATAGGGATATATCTCGTCCACTTCCTCCTATTACAAGATATTCATGTTTTTTCCATGTTTACTCTTAATCCTCCTATTTCAAAAGCATTTAGAAGTTTTCTCATCATGTATTTCACATCCTCACGACTCTGAGCTATCAACACTTGATCGTCTGCAAATAATAAGGAATGTATTGTTGCCACCTTGGAATGGTACTCTCATGCCTCCACAATATCGATTCCACTGATCCAATATATGCTGGATGTATATTTTGAACAGAATTTTAAGTACAGAAATAAATGTTTTAAGAAGATCAACTGGAAAATCTAGAATACGAAATAAAGAAATAAGGGAAATTATGGGTGTACAAGAGGAGCCCGACATCACAGACATTATAGAAAAGAAAAGATTACAGTAGTATGGCCATATCAGAAGAATCCCAGTGGAAAGGAGGAACAGGGGAAGACCGAAGAAAACTTGGGTAGAAGGGGTACAAGCAGCTATGAATATCAGAGGATTGGAGGAAGATCAATGGATAGACAGAGAGGAATGGCGTTTGGTTTCCGGAAGACGGCGGTAACTGCCATTATATCGGATGATGATGATGATGTATTTTATTTTTGCGTGTCCATTTTTGTGAAACCAAGGAGTGAATGTAAAATTCTCATTTGTGTCGATTGCAATTTTGATTTGATTTTATATAAATGTAATATTTATTTACCTATATTTCCTTATGTTATTTATATCATCGAATGTCTGATTTTTGTTCCGTCGTCCATCTGAGAATTTGTCCTTGCTTTTTTTTCTGTAAAAAATGCTTAATTTTTTTTTAATTTGCAGTTGTTTTCGTATAATAGGGTTGCTGGTTTTTTATCTCTAAATTAGAGCTTTTGTGAGCAAATTTAATTGGTCTTTCCAATTAAAATAATACCTAATTTGCTTATTACGGATTTCTTCGAAGCAATGACCTATCCGCTTTTCATTAAATTAACTTCGTTTTCTAACTCCCGCAAAGGAGCATACTTGCCCTCCGTTGGGATATGTGGGTATTACTGTTGAACATGTACAATACTAAATGTTTATATATATATATATATGTGTGTGGTGTGTGGTGTGTGTGTGTGTGTGTGTGTATGGATCATAGGTTAATTAATGTGTTTGACATTGTCCGATTCCTAATAGCCAATCTTGTCGGTCCATCCAATCTCCTGGTTGTATATGTTTCTCCTTAATGAATAATATATTCCCTGACTCCAGGAGGTTTTAGGTCTTCCTCTGCCTCGTCCATCTCTCGTGTTTCCATTCCAAAACACGTTTTGGTAGCCGATCCTCTTCCATTCGCTGTAAATGTCCGTACCATCTTAATTGCCGAGATTTAATATAATCTAAAATAGTGTTCTTCAATCTTCATTTTATCTCTTTTAACTGAGTTTCTAATGTTTTCTCTTCTTGAAATTTTTGCTCCCCTTCGTATAGAATCAATTTCCGTTGCCGAAAGATACTTATTTGTTTTTGTTGTTGATGGCCACAGTTCTGCTGCATACGTAATGATGCCTTTAACAATTGTATGATATGTATTAATTTTATTTTTATTACTTATATTTTTATCCCACAATATTCCATTGAGGCAAGCAATTACAAATTTTCCTCTGATTATTTCTATTTCTTATTTCCTCTCCATAACTTCCATTTTTATTTATTTTAATTCCTAAATATGTGATCTCACTACAAGAGTTTGTTTCTCCAGTCTCCAAAATTTATTTTGTTCTGGTTCACAAATTATGTTTATATATATGACATAAGAAAATAAATGCTCGGACGGTGCTTGAACCCGGACCTCTGGATTTATATCCCAGTGCGCTACCGATTACGCTTCCGAGCAAATCTAGTACAAACATTCATTTTTCTTTATATATATATTCTCATTATTACTACATCTAGTAATAGATACAGATATAAATCCAGAGGTTCCGGTTCAAGTCCCGTCCGAGCATTTATTTTTTTTATCATGTCATATTAAGCTTTCATTGCTCATTGTCAAACATTTAATTATAACATACACATACACACACACACACACACCACAATATATATATATTATATATATATATATATATATATATATAGGTCATTGTAGATTTTTAATATAAAATAAACGAAAATATCCTTTTACTACAATAAATTTGCAATAATATTTGTTGTAGTCTGTTTACTTTAATTTCATTGTGCTCGTAGAATTGTTTATACGTTTAAAGTGGTGATTCTCGGAAGCATATCATTACATCGTCCTCCATATTACGTTCACCTAAAACAAATGTTTTCTTTAGATTCCAGTTATTCTGATGAATTTTGTGCACTCTATCTAATTCGCAATTTATCAGTTTTCTATCAGCAATCCACATACCAATAACCTTAAAGCAAAATACAATATTTATGCGACATATAAACGATACAGTTTGATTTAATAATAAAAAAATTCTCTCTCACTTAATGTGTTAGCACTTTTACCTCGTTGAGTTGCTTTTATTTCTGTATTTTTCAGCTTAGCATGTAGTATACTCACTAATAAACATAAAAAGCAGATTGAACAATAGAGGTATACAAAAGGAGGAAATACTGATAAAATATTTAGTCTTGTGAATCAATTGATGCGTCAAATAACTTTATTATCCTCCTGCATAACATAAGATACCTTTCGAGTTTCATTTTTTTCTCACTTCAGGAATAACTGCAACCCGCTGTGTGATCGGTGGTATATTCGATTCATTTAGAGCTGCAAGCTCGCTCTTTCCCTACTGCACTCTTTGGAATGCAGTGTCAACTAAAGGGCAAAAACTTTTTTTTTGCAAATGCCCAGGCTGCCTTTCGACATTCCTGGTGTTCCCTCCTGGCATGGCGTACTTGTAACCCACTTCTGAGGTTGGGGCTCCTGGAAGGCGGGGTTACGTTGGCCCGATGATATGATGGGTGATGTTGATAGTGGTGCGCCAGGAGAGTCCCTAATCCTAAACTTAATCTAAGATGAATATGAATGATGATGATTGCGATGGCCGTATCGTTTTGCTGTCATTTGTCCTACAGATGAGGAAAAAAACACGATAAAAACCTCACCCAGAAAAACTGCTCCGACCGGGGACCGAACCCGGGCCCGCTGCGTGGAAAGGCAGCACGCTACCTCGAGAGCACAGCGGTCGACAAAAACTTGTTTCAGACAAATGGTATCATATGATATCTTGTATAAAAACCCCCCTTAAATTCCTCCCCTTAAAAAAATTATATTTTTTTTTGTTTCTGAAAAAAATATTTTAACCCCTATGAAACCATTAAACGTGAAACTAAAATTATTTACAGAATCTCAATTCGGAAAACTCCCCAAAATAACTCAATGTTTTGAACCCCCGTTTTTTATTTGGTTCCCTAGAAACCGATTAAGTGCAAAAATGAGTAGACCTATATTTTGTTAAACTTTTGTTCAGGAAAAACTGGGTTAAAAATCGCATTACTTTGATTTGTAAATTCGTCCGTCATATGTAAATAGCAGTCCCGCACCGTACCGAATGGCTAAGACAAGATTGCCTTAGCGCAGAACTGGATCGCGTCTCCATGGGCGAAGACATTTTCTAATGAAATTTCAACCAGTATCGTGAGGTATTCGGGTAATTACAGTAAATAGCGGCTCCAAGTTGGGAAAAAACCAGCTGTAACGGCTGAGGACCAGGCCATGCTGATCACATGCCATCCATGCACTGATTGGATGATCGGTACCTCTGTGATTATTACTTGTGGATGTGAGTGCAGACGTTTGGTAGACCAAGGTCCTTCTAGGTCTGTCATGGCTTGGAATTATGTAAATAGCTACTGTTATGAAGTTGACACAACGTTGAGGAAACACGGAATGAGAAAATCTATGTATTCTTATTGAATACTAAATTACAGTATGTTAAATAACTGCCTACAAACTTTCATAAGTTTTTCATACTATTATTGAATAAGTGAATATAAGGAACCCATGTTCCCCTGTAACTTACGTATGTATCACAACCTTTGGAATTTGATAATATGGATTGTGATGAAAGCCGGAATTCTCAGAACAGCAACATGTCTAAAATATTTTGCGAGGAAAAGCGTTTAATGATGTAGTTCATCCTCGAGTATTTGAAGAATCAATAAATGATTTACCTGGTAGTTGGCGGTATGTCATTTGTTCTGCTTATAGGCCTACTCAAGGATGGATTACGACACGCATCCCTTTCCACGCAACGCCACCGAGATCCGTAAAACACAATGCAGTTCTGAGAATTGTGGCATAGGATACGACCGATTATAAATAAATATAATCCAACTACTCGTCAATTGAAATATATTATATAAAATCATAAATTGCAATACAATGGATTAAAAAATTACACGGTTGATAAAACGAATCAAGTATGTAACCTGAATTTGTTAAATACTATACTGCGCATTCCCCAATATTGTATGTACTCTTTCTTGGTTTATCCATAAACCGGTAATTTTTCCTATAAGATAGACATTGATTTAATTGATCTAATATTTTTACAAGTTGCGGAGGCGTGGGAACAGGTTCGAATTTCTTTAATTTCGCTTCACACCAGTGTACACAAAAATTCCAAATCTTCTTTATTTCCTTCACAATTGTTTTACTATACAAATACATATGATTTTATGTTTATGATATTCTTTCATTAACGTAGTTTGTCTTATAGTTCACTTGTTCGCAGTCGGAGCTGTTCTGTCATGCAACACTTTTCTTCCCTTGAAGATCGCAACGCATTCATCGCCTTTCGAATTACGACTGACTGGCTGACTGGCTGGCTGGCTGGCTGGCTCTCTGGAGCCGACTGATGGCTCTGACTGACTGACTGACTGGATTGGCTGACTGGACTGACTCCAGCGTCATGGGCCACGGCTGTGTAAGCGGCTCCTGGTAATATAGGGTATTATTGTTTTATACCCAATGGTCATAATTTGTTAGGTGATTGTTGGACTATGAACCGTTCGACGCCCCGAAGCCAGGATCAGGGGAGGAAAATCCTCGGGGAGATTTGGGGTCCAATTCGTGAGCCTGTATCTGATGAGCATCGGCTCAAAGTGCGTCGTCGGGACACGTATTTTGTGCTCCTATGGAAATTCGCCCCTCGAAGGCTGGGTTGAATTGAGAATTTTGTAAGTACCGGTTGGCAATGAGATTCGAGGAAAAGCGCCCAAGGAACCAACAAGGTTCCGATTAACCCATTCTCCTCAAAAGACGAGGTAGACTCGCCGGCAGTTAAATGACCTTCAACTCAGAAGAACGAGATACACCCGTTATAACTCTGCTGTTATATATTTTGCAATGTTTTTTACATCCCTTGGCACAGAATATTTTGTTAACGTTTATGAATAGTAGAGCATGTGTTTTTTTCCTTCACCCTAACTGTGATCTCAAGTACCGTTTATTTCGTTTGTTTTGAATGTCTGAAAATAGACAATATAATTTACGGTAAGTTAAATCCGTTTTCTGGGAAAATGCATTGAGCATTTAAACCTGAAGCGAATGGGTTAAGCTGATTGAATAAGAATTTCCCCTGACTACGTCCAGCTTTTATATAAGAGGCGAAAATGTCTAGACATTTCCAGAGGCGTTGACAGCAAACCACCGGGTCGTCAGTTAAGCAGTCGCTAAAGCTATATATTTTTTTTTCATTAGGAAAGCTCCGAGTCAGGAGACACATAGTTAACCGAAAGATTGGCTATAGAGCATTTCTTGATTTTTTTAGGCATTGCTGATTTTCTTCAATAAGCTTTTCCATATATATATATATATATATATAAATATAATAATATAGGCCTAATATATCTCTCGCATGAAATATTTGGTTGATTTGTTTCAATTCCCCTATAAATATTTAATGTTATTGTGTCCTTAAACAGTCCACCACTGTGGTCTCGCAGCGGGCCCGGGTTCGATTCCCAGTCTAGACAGGCTCCTGGATGGAATTTTTCCTCACCTGTAAGACAAATGTCAGGAAGCTTAGGGCCCAACGGTCCCCGAAAATCATCCGGCCATCATTCACCGGTGTGGAAAGCAACGGAAGCTACCACACCTATAATTCCCAAGTAAAGCTGCAAAGCATGACACGAAAATGCCATGATTGCTGTGAAAGACCTGCTCCTCGGGCAGAATATATAGAATAGAATGTCCTTAAAATCCATCGTTCGCCGGTTTGTACCGGCGAACTTCGGATCCAGAGCAAAGCTTAAAATTACCAGTCATGTCAGGACTGACAATATCTGTTCAAATTGGTAGAAAAAATTATATACATATTTAAAAAATTCAGAATAAATTATAAAAAAAAAACAAAGCCTAAATCGTAATTGGTACAATGTTCGATAAGATGGTACGTTAGCCCAACATAAGGACTCCTCTCTCAATTGTCACAACCAAACCACCCATTATATATATTTGACTTATTTAATTTAATATCTCTAATGATTCAAAAGCAGTGCCATGCTCTCTACTAAATCTTCCTCTATTGCAATTGCCTATTAAATCCTTTATGTAGTTGAAAGAGAGGCAGTGAGGAAGCGGAAGGCAATTTCAACACCCGCTGAATGTCATGTATGAGGTATGTTTTTTATAATCCTTTCTGTTTCTACTGTCTTCTGTAGTTCTAGCGGAACAAAAACCAGAGTCATGATGGGCATATAGGTAGGTAAGTCTTTTTGTGTATGGTCCATTAGGTCTAACCGATGGGAATCGATGGTTTCCTGGGTCATGGCGCGTCGGGATTGTTGCAGGAGAGAGAAAGAGAGGGTGATGGGTTGGTCGGGTGGGAGGGTGGTTAAATAACCCTGGTCTGGTCATGCTATAAGGGAAACTAGAGTAATAGAGGTCGCGAAAATCGTTTTCATTTCCACTTTCATCCTGCCTATACTTACTCTTGGAAGCGTGATTGCAAATCCATCACAGGCTATTGAGAGTCTTTGCGAACTGTTCTGTTAACAATTCTTTCTCCTCTCGCCCGCACTCTCTCTATCTAGTATTGAACATTTGATTCGGCTTCATGAAGTGACACTCGAAAGATACAAATAAACATATCAGTAGGGCGTATTCTTTTTTTTTTTTTTTAAAAAAAAGTATTCGTAGCTTTTACAATATTAAAAAAAAGTCATACTTTTACTTTCCTACAGGGCATTGAATTTAGGTTTCTTGTGTTACAGTCATGTCAATTTTTATATGTTAAGGCAAAAGTCTGGATTTGAGTTTACCGTTAAAATTTAACCTCAAGGAAGGCATTTATATAAACCAAGTTTCCTTTTGAATTCATAGAGTTAGAATAAAAAATTATAAAACATTATTCCATTAACCTATCGAATTCCGAAGGAATGAAAATATTGAAGTTCATGAGGCCCCGGGTTAGATTCCCGGTTAAACCATGGGAATTTTTCCTTAAAGGGAATTATTTCTGTTGTTGTGGTTACCCTTGGTCTGGAATTTAGGTTAAGTTTAGGTCAAGAAACTCTCCATGTGTTTCATTGTCATTTATCACCAGTGACATCAATCGGGATAACGTAAGTTCGCCTTCCAGGTGCCCCAACCTAAGAAAATGGGTTACAAATCCGTCAGTGCCAGGGGAGATAGCCAGAAATGTCATAAAATACAATCTGGTGCCATTAGAGAAAAAAAATCCGTTCAAGCTTTAATTGTTTGCTACTCTAAATGTTAAAATATATGAAGTCCAATCGAATAGATTATATGTATTGTGAGTGTTCTTTTGCAAGTTCATAGATTCATTTTTTATGAAATGGTAACATTGTAAGGGAATTTAAACTCAGAATTTGCCTTGACTACTCAGGAAACCCGG
Source organism: Diploptera punctata (assembly GCA_030220185.1). Taxonomy (NCBI): domain Eukaryota; kingdom Metazoa; phylum Arthropoda; class Insecta; order Blattodea; family Blaberidae; genus Diploptera; species Diploptera punctata. The sequence continues at coordinate 43,458 of JASPKZ010000106.1, read as the reverse complement.
GAAAACTTTAGGTTAGTCGGGAATGGAGTTTGAATTAACGTCTGAGCCAACTATTATATTTTTAAACATTTTGGCACTAAAATCTACAATATTAACACAGATTCAGATACTGGTCAAATTCTCCTTACAAAAAAATGCAATTGCTTGGTTAGAGATTGAACATCAGAACATTTACTCTCCGAAACCAGTAATTCTCTCCTAAATATACCGTAATTAGACGGAGATTATACAAACAAAAAACCATAGCTTGCACTCTATTTGGATAACACATTTTCTTTGGATAAAGCAGACCATCTCACTGGCGCTATTGAACCTGATGGTTTATGGCTGCGCGGACATAAGCCCTCCATATATCCCATCCTGAGTTAATTGTTTTCCAATCATCCCCTGTATAATGTACCTCCCTCAATTCATGCTTAATATTATTTACCCATATCATTCTTGGTCTACCTTCTGGAACTTTACCTCGGTTTTCCAATAAATATTTTCCATTTCCCATAAAGTTTCCATACCCTACATTCAGTCCCCAATTCGTGCCACGTGTTTTGCTCATCGCACTATACGAGTCTTACATCTGTTTTCACAAAAAAGACGAAGTATCTCACTTTCGTAAGTCATATCCATTCACCTGTCTCGTCATCTCTCTTTGGTCCAAAAATTTTCCTAGGAACTTCATTTTATATTTGTGTGCTGGTTGAGTGCAATAGAAGGCCTTATACCCCTAATTCTGCCAGAACAAATAAAATATTATTATTATTATTATTATTACTATTATATTATTATTATTATTATTATTATCAACGGAAAAATCTAAAGTCATGGCTTTCCTAGGAAAAGACCCAGTCCGCAGTAAAATTGTTATTAATAATAAAATATTAGAACGAACCAAAACATTTAACTATCTCGGATACCAAGTTACATACGAAGAAGAAAAAGATTTTAGTCAAAAAATTATAAAATTTAACAGAGTAACAGGAATAATAAATATTTTCAAGCAATACACACCAACTAGAATTTATAAAACATTGGCCAGACCCATACTATGTTACGGCAGTGAGGCCTGTACAATTCGCAGTGTAGATGAACAAAGACTAACTGCGGCATAAATGAAATTTATGAGACGTACTGCAGGTTACTCAAGAACAGACCATAAAAGGAATTCTGAGATTCTCAAAGAATTACAAACAGAATCAGTCATGGAATATGTACAAAAGTACAGAAACGACTGGAAATCTCACGTAAGAAGAATGAGCAGAACAAGAATACCACGCCAGATCTTAAATTACCAGCCACCAGGCAAGAGATCTTTGGGCAGACCCTTAAAACGTTAGATTGACACCGTAACAGACCACTAGGTCTGTCACATGAAAGGAAGAAGATTATTTATTTATTATTATTATTATTATTACTATTATTATTGTTATATGGATCGGAATTTTGGACAATGACACAACATGTCAACGGAACAACTTCAGTTGAAATGGATTTTTGGAGCAGAGCTGCCAGAAAATCTCGACTGGAAAAAAATAGAAATACAGAAATTAAAAAATGAAACATAATGGATGAGATTGAACGTAGAAGGCTAAAATGGTATGGACACGTAAGACGAATGCAGGATGAAAGACTACCAAAGGCCCGTCTATGCATGGACAATTGAAACAAGGAAAAGAAACGGATGACCAAGAACAACCTGGAAGAACTACAATTCAAAATTCAATGAGGGAATTTGGTGTAACAGATGAAGACACAGAGGACAGAACGATGGAGAACTTTAATCAAGGGAAATTTGTGAATGTTTGTTGCAAACAAGATAGTCTGTAAGTCCATAGTCATATATAATATATATATATATATATATATATATAATTAACGTTAATTATTAAGATTGGTTTGGAGAAAATCCTGAATGCCGAGGAAAATTCTCAAAATGAATGAATGAATGAATTAGTATATTTATTATTATTATTATTATTATTATTATTATTAGTGGTAGTAGTAGTAGTAGTAGTAGTAGTAGTAGTAGTAGTAGTTTTTTGAGAGCGTTGAGATGACAAGAGTCCCTATATGCATAATAGCTTTTGTTTCCAGAGTTGAACTTATGTTTAAATTCCTTTCTGCACCTCTCCCTTATAAAACTGGCCTAGGTACAAAAAATAAATTTAGGTAATATGTTACTATAACTGTTGCAATTACTTTTCTCGTGTTTTTTTTACATTGCATTTTAACAACGTATTTAATTATAGCTGTAGTGAATACAATTTAACATTTTTATAGTTGGCTTTAATCACCCGGTAAGATAGGCCTATATAATGGTTAATACTTACGTAAGATGTTTAAAATGTGTTTGATTCTAGTAGTGCGTTCTTGTTTAAATGGAAATGATGGCCGTCACTTGGCAATTTTTGCTGAAAGTAAATGTAAGTAAACTGTAGTATGTATCTTTTTATATCCGAAATAAAATTCCCCCTCTAGATAACACGTACAGGATTACTTTGAGGTAAACACCTGTATCACGTATTCAATATAAATGCGGCACGTGATCTTATAGACTTCATCTATACATCGACATATGGCTACAGATTATTCTATTCAACATAGATATTCCGATGTTATTACGAACTAGCTAGTCAAGTAATTTCGAGGCAATGTAAGGTACAGATTGAAACGTTCGTAGTTATAATGTTGATATAAACGAAATTTATAATCACCTCCATTCTCATAGAACATCGAACCTCGCTCCTTTCACATAGTGTGTACTTACAAGTAAAGAGTACAGGTTGTGTCGTAAGTCTGTCACATCCGCACTTCTCATACCTTTTTTTGCAGAGATATACAAAACAAACGGAACCACATAGATCATCATTAGGGCTGACTTTCATGACTATTCAAGTAGTCGGCCAGTGGTAGCTGGTAGGCCCCTGGCTTGGAACTTCTATGCGTCTTCACACTCTTATCTAAGATGGTGACCACATTAAGTTAGCTGAACCGATCTGAAATGCGACGAGGGCATTGTAATCTAAAGACGAAGATAGTGTTGGGAAGTTAGATCTTATCTGAGTGAAAAGAAATAAATGCAAGAGATTAAGTGTTTATGTAAAGACTAATCATATGTACGTATAAAAAATATCGTCTATACACCCTTAGAAAAAAAAAAGAATCATCCGCAGATTCTATTCAACCGATCGGGGAACTTCTTGCGCGTATGGGGAATGAAAGACGTGCATGGAAACTTTTTGAGGGAAGTAGATTATACAGGGAATGATTGGAAAGCATTGGCTCAGGATAGGGATGTATGGAGAGCTTATGTCCGCGCGGCCAAGAGCCTACGGTTCGATAGTGCCAGTGAGTAAATAAGTAAGATCGGGGAACTTCGTGTGCGCTCGCAGAAGCCATATTCACATCAACACGTTTTCAGTAATTGTACTGTGTTGTTTGCTAGTTAATACAGTGCACACTCAAGCAACATGAAAGAGAGAGCTTGGCTTAGTGTGTTTCCGTGGTCGAGAGGTTTAACAGACATCATCTTCGTTTATAACCTCACAGGTTCGATATCTGTTCTACTTTTTTTTTAAACTGAATGTTAGAATAGCATTTCGCCTGTAATATAGTTTCATATTTAATTTTATATTTGAGTTTTATGGCTTTAATGCACACACAAAACACAAAAAATTAACCTTCTTCTAATAAATAAATGAGGAACGAAAATAATATATTCTAAAATGAAAACTTTAACAAAAACAAAATCAATATCGGGTGTATGAACCCTCAGCATCTATTATACCGCCCTCAATCTGCCGGATATTGATGCAATCAAATTTCTACAGGCACGTGGACGATCGGCTAGAGTATCTCACACGTCTTGAATTTGTACCCATCTCTTCGTATTTCGTGCATGTGCAGGCCAATTAAGAGTTCGTCTCTGTTTTCATCTTAGCCCACACATTTTCGATTGGATTCAAATCTATCACTCTGGTATCCTGCCTCTCCGAGAACCAGTTTGAAACCGCTCGACAAGTGTGGAGAAGGATGATTATCCTGAACGAATTCAATAATTCCTCACAGATGGAATCAATATGTTTTCTAGTATAGCCTTATACTGCATATTGTTCAGTGTGTCGTCCAGCTTCCACAATACATCCACACCGTCCCGTGATATCCAAACCCAACACGACACAGACACGCGACCATGACGAAATTGTCTAGTCATGTATTCTGCATCGTATCGAGACCCCTTTGGACGATAGACTTTGCCGTCATGACTAGAAGAAAAATGCCACCTCGTCTGAGAATATATTATTTCAATCAAGGTTGGCATTTTCCTATGCAATGGCGAGCCGAAACAATCTGCGATTGTCTGTCAGGTGTTCCTTCTTTGCTGCAGTCCGTGCAAAAAGTCCTTGCATCATTTAAACGCCGCAGAGCTGTCCGAGCTAAATCAAGGAATTGAGAATTTGCTTTAATTTGAGAAGTAGTTTGGAAGGAGTTCCTATGGGCTTCTGCAATTAAAGCTTCATTCTCTTGGGGAGTGGAAGCACGTCGTCTTCCTGGTATTCAATCCCTTCCCTGGATAATCTCACCCACCTTGAGTTTTAGATGCAGGGACTCTCAAACGCCTTCTAGCCTCACGAGCAAAAAACCTGCAACGTTTACCAGTGCAAGGAGAGATTGCCTTGTGCCTATGCACTTGTGTGTGCTCTGAGCCATGGTAAAAACTCGATATGTTTAATTAAAAACAAACTTGTTAGAGGCTGTTGCTTTTGCGCAGATGTCAGGACATCACAGTCTATTGAATGCAATACATTGAAATTCCTAGAACAAACCCTGAATGTGGTAAATATAATTCTTACAATAACGATATTAACATTGATTTAATTCAAATGTTAAATTGATTATTTTACCTTGTATACTGCCGTCTTCCTCAACTATTTAAATTTGTCGTTGATTTCACTCTAGGTCTTTGGAAGCATGCTTCGTCTTCTGGACTTGTTGTAGTATTGAATTATCTGTATATGTAGAGGGTTTTGCTAATTAGGCATACTTTTGTGAGAAATGCGTGTATTCTTTGCCTCCTTGATAATTTCGATGTCTTCTAAAATGTTAAATTTGTATTTGTTGTTTTCTCTATGTATAATTGACATTGTATTATCGATATTGTTGAATCTGCGGCCGTTTTCTGAAATGTGTTAAGTGAAATTTGATTTGATTGTTAAAGGAGAAGGCAAATCAAATATCTGTTCTAATATGTACTTGTATATTTGTGCTGGTTGAGTGCAAGAGAAGGGCTTACAGCCTTAGCTCTGCCAGAATAATTAAACCATTATTATTATTATTATTATTATTATTATTATTATTATTATTATTATTATTATTATTATATTATATATGAAGTAAGAGAAAGTAGTTTTTTCTCTGTGATGGTGGGTTACATCCCTGGATATATTACTTGACAGAATGCACTAAATTGTATATAGTATATATGGAGACGATAGCATTTGTGATCGGCGATAAAAATAAGAGGAAGGGAAGATGCATCTTCTTTCCGGAAGGGCTTCTGGCGGAATCTCCCTTCTAAGTTTGGTAGCATGTCCAGATTCTGGCGATGATAAACATCTCCGTCTGTCTCGTTGCTTTACGGCTATCTTACCTCTCTGCTGACTTTCAAAAGTGCTTATAGCAGCACGTCAGGGTTTATCAGGATTTGGAGCACTCGATTTACGAGAGGCAACTTGCCCCTCTGCTTTGTGCTTTGCGCCTATGGACTGACACACTCATTTCACATAGCAATTCTTGCAGACATGTTGTGGAACCATGCCGAGAGGCTATTAACTTTGCAATGGCTACTTTTTTGCATTTCCTCACACTCCTGCCCGTCATTTTATACACTTCCGTGGTTTTGCAATATGCTTACTTCAACATTGGTAGACACAGAGATTTTTTTTGTGAGCTTCCCAACAAAATCAACTCATTTTCAACACAATTTAATTTCAGACCTCTAGTATCCTATCGGAGTTTGCCTCACCTGTAAGACAAATGTCAGGATAACTTTAAGGCCCAAACGGTCCCCGAAATCATATGGCCATCATCATCATCCTTGTCATTATCATCGTCAATCCTTCACCTGTGTGGAAACCAACGGGAAGCTACCATACCTACAATTCCCTAGTAAATCTGCAAGCATAGCATGAAAATGCTGTGATTGGCAGTGAAGGACCTGCATTCGGGCAGAATTACTATGGATGGAGTATCCTAAGAAGGGTATTCGGTCCCATCAGAGATTAACATTTCCCGCGCCGTAGACAAGTGGATTAGTGAAGAGCTCCGGACAACCGCAGGTTCAAGTCTCCATGGAGGAAGATAGATTTTCGTGGAATTTTGGCTAGTTATGGGACCGGTGCCCACTTAGCATCGTGAAGAATTTGGGTAGCTACTATAAGTAGCGGCTTCAGGTTGAAAAGTTTCCAAGACCCCCCTTCCGTTCCCCATTTGTGCCACATGTCCTCCCTATCGCAGAATAAATATTTATTTTCATTATTTTTTTTCTCTCCTGGTTCTTGATCCTCTTTCACCTCGTCTTCATTTCTTTTCCTCTCTATGCATTTTTCTTTCCCACTATCTCTTTGTCTCTCTTTTCCTCCATCTCTTTCTATTTTTCTCGTTTTAAATGTTTTTTGTTCTCTCGGAGATGTTCCTGCCATTGACCATATCACTCCTCCTTCTTGTCATTGCATGATAAAAAATTATGTTTGTGATCCAGAGTTTTAAAATCATCTCCTAACAGGGCGTGTCACTGTAGGGATGAGTAGCATGTAAATTATCATCAAATGAAGAAATTAATCTCACAAAAGAAAACAATTTTATGTAAGTTCAGTGCTGATAATTCATCTCTTATATTTTTAAGGAAATTAATTATATTGTTATTTAATTAAATTAAGTCCAGGTGATCTTTTGGAAAGTTGACATTTTTATAACAATTTAATTATTAAAAAAATATAATTTTAATTATTAATTAATTTGAGGAGAATGGTAAACTCACTTGTTTATTTCATTAATTATTTTTGCAGTGTAATGAATCATGCAGAATTATGTTGACACAATAAAAAATCTCAAATTTGTATGTTGTCCACAAATTATTACATAATTAAAAATGAACTTTTTTTATTATAATAAAAATTATAACTCAGGAATAAAACATAGCATCCCAAACACCGAATCACAGTTGTATAACCCTTTACTTAAAGTATTCGTGATAGTAAAGTGATCCCACAACAGACCCGGAGGTCCTTGGGGTAGTAGAAGGTTAAGGCTCCCACTTTTTCTAGACAATCGGCACTTTATGTCAGCCGGGTTGTCAGCCCTGCGTGACGGCCGCCTTTACCCCCAGAACAAGCGTCTGGTACTCATTTACGTTAGAGGCTGAGTCAACCCCAGGGCCATAGTGCCGCCAGAGGGTTTGGGTCAGTTTAAAAATCCTGACCCCAACGGGACTTGAACCCTCGACCCTCCGGCTTGTAGCTCAGTGCCTTAACCACTACGCTACGGCGTGCCCCAGTATTCGTGATAAGTATCCTAATAAAAATATAAAATCAAAACTGTGTAGAGAAGTATATTGGTTATCTTAACATTTAGTTAAGTACTATAGTTTATATTTTTGGAATGTATTATCTCTGAATGGAAGATGAGCGATGTCCCGAAACTACTATATCAGTGGCACCGACCAGAAAGAAGAAAAGAGGGAGACCAAAGTTAACATGGAAGGAAAACATGAGGATAGTAATGAAAACAAGAGGGCCAATATTAAAGATGCCCAATAATCGTAGTTTTGAAGGTTTGGCACGGGAAGAGGCAGCAGCTGTAAAAACCCCGAAGATAGAATACTTATTATCTCTCATCCAGTCATCTTGATTTCAGTAAAAAATAGTAGAAAATGTGATAGCAGACCGTTACTTAGTCTCTAGTGTTGCCTGCATTGTCGACCATCAGTTGTGAGACCTGCATTGGGGGAAGAAGGGGAATGAAAATATCATAGTGCTATATTGTAGAAAGCTTCCTCCCCTCTATTTTATGCTCCCTTGCTTCTTGCCCTTCTTCCCAATCCCTCCTCTTCTCACCAGGAATCTTAGACCTAACATTGATGGGGTTTGGGGTAAGACGAAGGGAACATTTTTTCTGGATTATGTTTCGTTTTATGTTTATTTAAAAAATAGAGGGCTATTTCCCCTTACACTTTTACGTAATGATGATAATTTAGATTATACTGGCAGATTTCAAGACTGCTCCACTCTTTCTTTCTTTAATTCTCTATTTAAGAGGTCTAATATCATTTGAACATACTTTTTTTTGGTTATAGTAGGCCTATTAAAGTTAAAATGAGCCCTTGAGAATTAAAAGGGGCCACGTTCTAGTATGTTATATTTCGCGAAAACTTCATTTTCTATTATATATTGGTTTTTAAACCATATACCATAAACAATATAAGAATAAAACTTTTGTTTTGATATACACATGGAAACACTAGAAAAAATACAAATATAAACATAAATACGCTTTTGAGCTATCAGTAAAGGTACTCGCTTGTAAATGCACCGAAAATGGATATGGCCCATATTAATACTCAAGGACTAAAATTATCTCATAGTAGTCTAAGTAATCCCTTTGGGTAGTATGATAGATATTTTAGTTTTGGTAAGGTGGGAGACGTAACCTCCACCACATTTAGTTTTACCTAATACCTCTAGTGAGATCACTTGGTATTTAATATTTCTACTGAAGATATGAATGGGTTTTCTACTAATGATAATTCAATTTCCTAGCGAGCAGACTTGTTATGGTTAAAAGAGATAAAATTATATTGTTAGTACTTAAACATTCTGCCTTTAGTGTAAGTTAGTTTATTTGTATAGCATATAACTAGTGCATACAGTTTATTTCGTCATTTGAATTTCTGTTATTTGTATTCTCTACTGTGAAATAGTAAATTGTGTATTTTATTTTTAAGCTCCTAAAAATGATTGACAGGAGCTCAGGGGCTCACTATTTGAAATATCATGCGTTACGATATAAATATAATGGAATGCAAAAACCGCTGAGCGACACTAATAAAAGTTTGGAAATTCAGTAGTGTAGTGGAGGGATAACTTTTTTTGCAATCAGATGTTGCGATATGCGGTCACTGATCAGTTTCATTTCCAAGGTCTATCTCCGGGACAATTTAACATTTAAGACAAGAAATCAATATATTCATGCCGGTACCAGACAAGGTGAATATGATACGGAGTGTTATGATCGCCAATTACTGCATATTGATTTCTTAAATTTCCAAAACATTTATCTTACAGGGTAGGAAATATCACGTAAGACACCTGACTCGAGACATTTATCTCGACCAGGAATGAAACCCGGTCTTATGCATCCTTAAGGAATAATATACATAAATGCGTATATCGGACACTGAAAATTAAAACCTTGAGGAATACACCAATTAAAATTTTACAAAATTATGGCAGTGCATGTCTTAACATATGCAAGTGAGAATTGGACTCTTAACCGTTCAGACAGAAGAAAAATAGAAATTGCAGAATTGAAGTTCTTACGTTCACTAGCAGGTGTGACAATTTTGGACAGAAAAAGAAATGAAGATATAGAAAATACCTAAATATTTTTAATTTAACAAATATAATTGGCAACATGTGAAATAAGTAGCATGAACATGTTAAAAGAATGCCTACAGATAGAATACCCCAGCTATTATTGTAGTACAGAGTACACAGAAGTGTTGGACAGCCATTTACTAGACGGGAATATTCATTAAATCCCATTTGTAGTGAAAACAGGTCAAAAGGCCTAATTTCGTGAAGTAAAAGAAGAAATGCATATGTGCTCTTTTTATGGGCCCGGGCAAAGATATGTTAATTTGGAGCAATCTATGTTCTCAACTCAAGGTAATTATCAACAACATTGGTATGATCCAGCACCTATATTGTCAGAACAATATTTTTTATATGCATTCCTATTATCCATAAGAAACGAACGTAACTTTCGGCAGTATGTTAACACAAACTAGCAATTTAAAAGAAACTACCAAAGATAATCAATAGAAATTATATAATACATTTATACCATCAGTACTTTTATATATATACATACATACATTAAATCATTCAGCATAATATTTTTGGATTAGGATGGTATATAGGACATGACATTGAGTTGATCACTCGTCCATTAGTCCTCTATGTCCGTTAGTGATTAAAAAAGTATACACATGTATTTTAGAGTTAAAAATTATATTGACAAATCGTGTTTCTGATGGCCCGGGTGGTAAAGTATCTAGAAAGGGCGAAGCTAATCTTCGAGAGGGGGGGGGAGGGAGAGTGGTATACATTAGTTATTAGAGCACGTCATAGCACAGTTTGTTAAGGCAATATGCTACAAGCTGAAAAGTCTGGGGCTCTAGTCTCAATGGAGTCAGAATTTTTAAACTGAACTAAATCTTATGACAACAATCGTGGCCTCTAACGGAAATGAATACCAGATGTTTTTTCTAGGGGTTAAGGAGGATGTCAAGCTGTGTGGGCAATCCAATTGATATTTCGTGCGGATTGTCGAAAGAAGATGAGAGTTTTAACCTCCTAGCAAGCCTGAAGTCCATAGTAGGATCTCACTGCCAACATATTTTTCTTATTTTTCTCGATATGTTAGGCCCACAGCATGTTCCTTCCAGAAATTAAGAGACCCTTTATCTTTTTCAGTTTTCCGGGCGATCTCTTCCCGTCTGCAGATAGATTGACCCTTGTCACACGTGCAGTACATTTCTACCCAATACCTTGCGAGATACACAAAGGTTCAATTCAGTTATTTTTCATATGTTGCACCGCGCGATCCTACCTTCTTATTACTTTGATTTTGAAAGTTTTGAGTGACTATCCACATTCCTTTGGCCGTGCCCATAGAAGGCAAAGATTAATCCACCTTTACTTTGTAAATTTTCTAAACATATAATACTGAATGCTAAACAGTATTATAATCGTGGAAGCTAGAAGGAAAAAAGGGATTAATTTGGCTTGAGAAAGCTTTAGAAAATATCAATACGAAATAGCCCATGTCATGACTAGCTACACAATCAGTAAACATACATTAACTAAAAAGTTTTAATGGAAATCATTAGGTCATTGAAATACAAATAATATAACAAATAATATAACAATGACCATTGAAAGAAAATATATGAATAATGATAATATAAAATCGGTCATCAAAAGAAAAAAATCAATAATAATAATAATAATAATAATAATAATAATAATAATAGTAAACATACATTTTAACACAATCCAGTCCAGCCAAGGCTAGGGTTAACAGTCATGGTTGCCCTACCCTGTCTTCTGGGACTGATGAAACCAAACAGCTCCTTCGAGCTACTGTCGACCTAACCACGACGATTTATGATGACGCTGATACTATCTTGCACAGCTTATTTGAGGCTAACGATAACAAGGGGAAGATGCGCAGTCACACGCAGCGCATAAAGAAGGAAGAGGGGGTACGTAGGAGAGGGGACACGAAGACAGTAATTTGGTACTGTTCTATAACATCACTGTAGAGCGAAGACACGATGACGTAGTTGTTACGTAGTTTTCACGTACCGAAAAAGTGATTTCGGTACAATGTTGTTTGGATAATTGTCTGGTTTGTAATATCTTATCATCTTACCTTATCCCTTCCAGTTTTATGCACAATTATTTTTAAAATATTAATTTCATTCGTCTCTAGAATATGTTTCGTTGTAGAAGTATGCGCTCTTATCCCAGAAGTATTGGTAGATATTGGGCACACTGCTGCTTTATAGATTCTTCTCTTGGCATCCTTATTTAAGTATTTGTTTTACCATATAATATTCGTGCATCGCTCTGTTCTCGACTTTACTTACTTTAGGTACTATAATTTACTAACTGTTGATATAATAAGCTAATACAGTAGCCATCAATGTACCACTGAACATCGCTTAAAGTGACCATGTGATTTTGTACAAATGAATAATGCACCTTAACTTTATGTTGGAAATGTCTTGATAGTTTCATTGTAGTGCTATTAAATCAATTTGAAATAGAACATTTCGTCCTGAATTGGAGTGCAGGTGGCAATCGATGACGTCACAAAGGAAGAACGAGATGGTTTGCTGAATTATTTGCAACGTCGAATGAAGGAAGAGAATTACAATGGATAATTTGTAGCCAGAAGCAAAGTTTCTTTACAAACTTGTATTGTATGAAAGCTTGGAACCAGTTCTCCATCGCACAGTCAAATGTAGCTTAACAATGACAAGTTGTTGAATGGATTTATTAAATGTATTTTTGTCAATTTCCAAGAGAAATAGGATGAAAATAATGGGCTGTTTGCTGGTTACTAAATTTTCGTTAATGGAATTTTCTTTACGAACAGAATTTCAACGTCATCCCATGTTAACTTAAAACTCTATTTGAAAATTATACCCATATTACAATTTAGATAGGAAGAAAATAATTCTTGTAGTTCATGTGCATCAGAATTACAGCTTTCTCCTTTTTTGTGTTAATTATTTTGCCTTCTTCTTCTTCTTCTTCTTCTTCACACGGTTTAGGCTTGTTTACTAGCCTGTTCCGGCTCCAAATTGCTGCTCTTTCCATCTTTTCCTTGGTCTTCCCAAACTTCTTCTTCGTCGTGGTGAATAGTTGTATGCTGCTTATTATATTCCCAGTTATCCTTGCCAAGTGTTCTTTCCAGTCTGTTCTGTATTTCTCTATTGTTGAGTTTAATTCCTCTATTTTTAGTTGTCTTATTTCTGTGTTATGTTTTTGTCTGTTCTTTGATATCCTGCTATTGGTCAATGTTTTTTTAAAAATAAAATAGTGAATTTGTAGACTTCATATGTTTTTTGTCAGTGAAAATTCTGATATTTTATGTATGTTTTTGCAAAATGTTGCCCATGTTCTATCCCAGTCCTGTGAAAACTTGCTCACTAGGTGTGAAAAGGTCGTCCCCCTCCTTCCCCCAGCAGGTGCACTCCCAATGGAACAACACAATTGACAGTGAGAATAGCAGTGTCTTACCTTCGGAGCCTATAATACGTAGGGTTGAATAGGGTGGTTGGTGTTGGGTATGAAGTGCGGGATATTTTATCATAAGCTATTGAGAACTTATTAACGGCCCCCGCCTTAACCCTTAAATTGGCAAAATATCTTATAAGAAATTGGTTTAATTTAATTTTTTTAAATAAAACACTAGAGAAATGAATGAGTATAAATTACATAAATTTGTGTTCAATTAGAAAATATAGAATAATAACTTGCAGTTGTATATGATTTTGGTTACACTGTGGTCCGAAAAATTAAAATAACAGCCAGGGAAATGAGTATTTATCCAATTTAAGGGTTAATAGTTCCCTTTTTTCAATAATTTAATGTTATTGCCATGACCATCCAAACGTCTAGTTATTTAGGAATAGGTCGCTTGCAGCTTAATTGGATTCTCTCTGGCATTAAAAAAATATTGAAATGGTGACTTCTGAAGTACTAAAGTGGGTTTGTACCGTTTGAGCTCCTAGTCGGGAACTCTCGTGTTAAAACTGCTGTATTTAGCAATCTTTATGGCAATTCAAACTTAATTATCAATACCCTTTTTTTCTTAATCTCAGTTTCAAAATACAATTAAAATCAAATAAGTGATCTACACAAATATGACAAAAAATAGTAACTCTTTCAATCGAAAGTCTATGAAGGCCTATAGAATAAAATTAAAGATTCATAAGTGATATCAGATTATACGTTAAATCGTCTATAAATAGAACCAATAAAAATAAAACCAATATAATTATTTTATTAATATTTTAATATATATATATATATATTAGAGGTTCAGAGGTTCCGGGTTCAACTTCCGGTTCAGATATTTTTTCATATATATATATATATTTTATATTTTTATTATAGCTTCAGAGTTAAGATTAATCGGTAAACATTTTATGCCACTGATTGAGTGGTAGGCAAAACCTTAATGCCTTAATTAAGCCAGATAAAATGAAACTGTAATAATAATAATGATAATAATGATCATCCATCCATAGTAATTCTGCCCAAAGGCAGGTCCTTCACTGCAATGATAGCATTTTCATGCTATGCTTGCAGCTTTACTAGGAAATTGTAGGTGTGGTAGCTTCCCGTTACTTTCCACATCGATGAAGGATGATGATGATAAATGATGATGATAATATAATGGTCATATTATTTCGGTGACCGTTTGGGCCCTAAAGTTTTCCTGACATTTGTCTTACAGGTGAGGAAAAACCCCGATAAAAACCTCAACCAGAAAAACTGCCCCGACCGGGGATCGAACCCGGACCCGCTGCGTGATAAGGCAGCACGCTATCTCGAGACCAAAGCAGTTGACAATAATGATATTGATGATGATTGATGATAATAATTATAATAATAATGATACTGTAACAATAATAATGTAACAATAATAATTTTTGAACATTTATCTTTATAATAATAGTGCCGTAATGATAATAAAATTATTATTACAGTTAATTTAGACAATAAACTTTATCTTTTATTAATATATTCTGTGAAAAAAGTTGAGTATTACCTTTTTTATGAATAATGAACTTTCACCGAATGAAATCTACATTTATGCGTTTATCAGTGTTTTTTAATCAAAATATGTTTTTATAATATTGCCAGCTTCAAAAATTGTGTATTGATTATGGGGTATAGAATAACTTCTCATTCGCCTAAATTCATATTTGGCTAAGATATGCGAATGCAATTTAGGCCTATCTATTATGGAAAGATCTGACAAAATTATGTGCAGGCTATATATTGATAAAATTCACCAGAAGTCATTTGTCTTAATGATAACAGAAATAATTTTCTCAAAATTTTAAATATAAAATTGAAGGCATTCCAAAAAAAAAAAATACTTAGAAAGAGGTCCTTTCTCCGTGAAATAATTTTGGATAGATGTGCTACATGTACTACATGTGGTATTAGAGGAAGATTTGTAGCTAACAGAAATAGTTGTGATAGGTAATTCCACATAATGCATCAAGCAACGAGATAATATTAACACGTACAGCCCACAATTTGCAACGCAGTCCAAGTAGATTTACACCTGGTGAATGTATTAGCCTTCTCCCGATATACCCCTATGATTGTCATTATTAATTACCAAAGTTGGTCACATGATTCCACAAAAGCTTGGTGAGACTATGTAATTTCTCTTGAATCCAAGCATTATCATTGTCACCTGAAACTACAACACCGATCCAATACATTTTAACGTAATTATATGCTGTACCATTATATTATATTATATGCGACTGAGTGGCCCAAGTGGTTAGACACTAGCCAAAGTTCATGCCTGTTACACCATATGGGGTTCATAGAGGACGAATTGGAGCTAGGGCATGCTTTTTCTCGAGGTTACTCTCCTTTTTCCCTGCCAAAAAATCCATTCCACCACTTTTTCATGTTCATCATCATCTTCTTCAGGGATTGAACTGAAAAGGTTCGTTTAGGTCTCGTCAGAAAACTGATCTCTCCATCGCACTATTGGTCGTCCCACGTATCTGTATCCTTCGTCGTAATCTTTGATCCTGTTTGTTAAGCTGAGTATGTTAAACTTGTTCCTAATACCTTTGCTATATTTCTATCATAAGTAATGCCACGAGTGATTTCCAAATTATCGATAAATTCACGACTTACGAAGTGAGGAGTGAATTTATACTAGACTATTTAACTTATGCCCCAAATGGGAGTCAATGACCAATCACGTTTCAATGATTTCTGTTTTACAACCAGTCACAGTCGTATTTCACCAAATATTTATCAATATAAATTTACCATATTAAAGAAAGCTCCTCCTTTTTATATCTTTCTGAACAGGTCTGACCATTATTTTGCAGTGACTGACCTCTGTAATAAATACGGCTACCAGATTGTATATATAGTGCATGGATGTCAACACATAGCGCTTGCAGGAGTTAAATATATAAACATTTGTAGCAATTGATTATACCACCAAAAAATGAAACCACTGTTTGCACTTTCTTAATGTATTTTTTTCCCAGGCAATAATCCAGAAAAATATAATTGTCATATTTACATCATACGACGTCAGAAATGAAAATATATACAGTTTGATGTGTTTCATTTTTTCTCTCCACTAGAGAGCATTCTTACAATATTGCGTTCCTTTGGCAATGATCTGGTTGCAGTGGTAAACAAAAAGAAGTAGATGAATCGTACCAATCGTTTCTGATTTGTTTTCAAACATCGCCGTTTACATTAAATATATAAATATTTTAAAATAACTATAGTTAAATAATGATTTGTGAGTAAAACAGCTTAATTTTATTCGTTAAATAGTCCTAACAAATGCCACTCTTGATTTCCAAATTCTCTAGATAAATTGGAAATCACTCGTGGCATTACTTATGAGAATTTTAAAAAAGAAGGTGGCATTTGTTAGGACTATTTAACGAATAAAATTAAGTTGTTTACTCACAAATCATAATTTAAATGTATGTTATTTTAAAATATGTATATATTTAATTAAAATGGCGATGTTTGAAATTAAATGAGAAACGTTTGTTATGCTTCACTTGTTCATCACTGCAACCAGATCATATTAATTTATGCCAAAGGATCACAATATCGTAAGATGCATCCTAGTGGAGAACAAAATTAAACACATGACATCTGTGTTATAACAAACATTATAGGTTATTAATTCATTTCTTGATGTTCTATGATGTAAATTTGTCAATTATATTTTTCTGGAACGTAAAAATCTGGGAAATTAATACGTTTAAGAATTTATTGGTGGTATAAGCAATTACTACGATGTTTTGTCTATTATATCCCGCAAAAGCAGTACCTGTTTACATTACATGAACTATATATACAATCTGATAGCCGTATTTCTTAGAGAGTCAGTCACTGCAAAATAATGCTCTGGCCTATTCAGAATATTATAAAGGAGGAAGTTTCTATAGTATGATAAACTTATTTATTAAATTCCAGGTGATACACGACTGTGATTGGTTGTAAATCAAAATTCATTGAAATGCGATTGGTCATAGACTCCCATTTGGGGCATGAGTTAAATAGTCCTATAAATTATATCCAGATGCATGTGTCAGGAAACTCATTTCTGCTGATCTATTTTTTTAGTAGATTCTTTATTCATTTACGAAGCCATATAAAAACACAGGAACAGTCATAAGCTTGTAAATTTATAATTTTGTTTCTTTCCTCGTGTATTTAAAACAATTTATAATTGTTTCCACGCATGTATCTGAATTTATTCAGTTTATTTTCGAAATCGGTTTCTCATCGGATATAACAATCATATCCCAGGTAATTAAAATATTGTTTGCTTCTTCATATTCATCTCATCCATGTGCTTCATTTTATCTCCGGATATGATAGTGGGACAGCCTGATCAGCCGGCATCATCCTGTATTATAAGACCTCCAATATAGTGGTTTCATCTCATTCCTCAATCTGGCATTATTCCGGACACGAATACATAATTTAATATTTTACTTTAAATTTTACTTCAAGAATTCTTAAGTTACCGCTTGTATTAGCTGATTATCCGATACTTCCCAGTATATGCATATCCCAATCGTCTTATCAGCGATGAACTCAGCAACCCTGAAAACTATAATTTGACACTATTCTTGGTATTTTTTATATTTTTCACCTCGGTGAGAAACCCAGAAAAGAATGGATTCGACACTAATATCGGTTGTTTTTTAATAGTTTTACATATCATTCTCTCTCATTCGCTTTTACGTGTTAAGGGGGTATTTAACTCCAAAGGAAGTTTTTTTCTTCTCCAGATTGTAAGTTATTAGTTTACAGAGTTTTGTTAGAATTGCTATACGTGTTTAAGAGTTATACTGGAACATGTATAGCATATATATATATATATATATATATATATATATATATATATATATATATATAGTCATCCTACTGTCATACACACATACTGGTGGGTGGACGGGTTTAAGTGCGCTATTCAAGGTGGTGTTAAGTTTTAATAAAAGTTACACATATTGTATCTTTTATTCAGTGATTACCGGTTAGTGAAATGATACCGTATTTTCTGAAAATTTCAATAGCGCTCGTAAGAGTCGCATGATTTTCGTAACGAGATATAGAAACTATTCTGGGAACAATGCTCACTATACCACCTTTTACTTGCAGTTTGACGGTGCAATATCTCTTATTTTTTTTATTCCAAAAATGTCAGATGTTTTCACTTAATTCGCACGAAACCTATCAATTTTATTGCAAAACTGCAAATGAAAAAAACATTCATGTTCTTTCTCTTTATTTAAATAAGTAATATTAGACATTTACAGCAAACATTTATCGAGTTAGGCGGCATTTAAATTTTAGTCAAAAACATTTTTATTGAAAAGTGTTCGACAACAAATTGTTACAATATATATATATATATATATATATATATAATTTTTATTTCACCCATGGAATACGTACTTAATTTCCATTCTGTGTGTGTGTGTGTATGTATATATATATATATATATATATATATATATATATATATATATAAACTCAATGGTGTGACAGGCTTACAATGCCCTTGGCTTAACGACTGCTGGTTTTATATCCATATGTACACCAATTACAGAGCTGGTTGATCATACAGTCAGTATATAGCTGACTTGTGGTCAGCATTTCGATTCCCTCAATCATTGTTATTATTATTATTATTATTATTATTATTATTATTATTATTATTATAATTCGGCATTTGGGGAGGCCATGCGTGTCCTTGTTTGACCAAAAGGGATGTATATGATCCATTGTTTATAAGCATCCCTTTCCCGGTAGGTCGTGCCACTTAGGCCCGGGCGGCGTGTGGCCTGTAAATGAACCTGTAAGGCAAGAGGTTAAACTGAGTTAATGTAATTACAGTATTAGTAATAATAATTACCTACCAATTACTGGAGATACTGTTCAATCGAATTGACTATACAAAATTGTATCATTCGTAGGTCACTTAAACATAATTCAGAGCTAGATATTTGAAAACTGCGTTAAATTGAAACTTTAATTAGAATTATATTCGAATGTGTAATTATTCCGCTCTAGTAATATGATAAAAACATAGTATGTAAAATTAGTACAACTTGAAATGTTATCCATGAAGTAGACACTCATGTGAGAGTATTGTGATTCAATTACTCGTGCAATAAACTGCATTAAACAATCCTTTCATACGATTTCCTTGTATACTTAATTGTATAGCTATGCCATACGAGTTGACTCGAGTAAAAGCATGCTATTATTAACATTTTCAGTTCCGCGCCAAGAAACTCTGTTAATTAGAGGCAAAGTTGAATTCACAGCGATATCTACCTCCGAGGCACGGCCTTCTAATTTAAACGTTCGCCGCTATGGACTATTTTACCTCTCTATTGAAAGACTATTATCAAAATATTCTCCGTTTAATATATTTTTTTATATTAGCTTTTATCTTTGCATATACGTTTACGTACCCCATGTCACCGGGGCTTTACAGGGGCACGAACCTGTCAGAAGAGGATTTTTTTAAACTATAGATCTCAAGTCCTATGTCGTAGCCGGCTGGTATTATGCCTCTGCGCAAATTCTTGTAATGAAGTAATTCGTTGTTATCACCTATGGCTTCATTTTCATCCAAATCAGAGATTATTAAATTATTTTAATAATAATAATAATAATAATAATAATAATAATAATAATAATAATAATAATAATAATAATAATAATAATACTTAATACTTAATGCAGGCTTTCCACTTTACAGCAGTTTGCCCTTGATTCCTGCTTTCCAGAGATTCCTATCTTCCCATTGTCCTTATTTCATACCCCTCTTCATCATGACATCATATATTCCCTCATACCATGTTCTTCTACTTCTCCCCCCTCCTCCTTCTGCCTGGCACCATCCAATCTAACACATGTTTAGGCTACTGGTCCTCCAACATCCGTTGTACATGTAAAGCTCTTTTTTGTTATCCTTTCGATAACAGTTTCTTGCGCATCCATTTCTTGTCTGATACATGTATTTCGAATATGTTGTAGCCTGGATATTCTCATACTTCTCCGTAATCCATCCATTTCTGTCGCCAAGATTATTTTTTGCATCCTTTCATTTATTGTCCAGCTTTCTGATCCATATGTAAGTATACTTTCTATTATTGCCTATATAATCTCTTTTTTGTTTTGTAAAAACGTATTGAGAACAACAAAAAATGGAAAAGCCGCAGGTCCAGGAGGAATAACCATGGAACTAATTAAATATGTTGGTTCAGGAATTATAAGAATTTTAACTAGACTTTTTAACCAAGCGATAGAAGGAGATCCTATTCCGGATGAGTGGAAGTTATCGTATATTAGTGCAATATACAAAATTAAAGGGAATAAAAGCGATCCAGCATATTATAGAGGGATCAGTGTTATGGCAGCAATTAGTAGAATGTTAAGTACGATTATTATAATTAGATTGGAGGAACTAATACAAAATAAAATATCAGAAGAACAAACAGGTTTTACAGCAGGTAAATCGTGCCTTGATAATATATTTGTGATTATACAGATTACAGAAAAGATGCTGGCTAAAGGAAAAGAAATTCATATGGCATTTATAGATCTGGAAAAGGCATATGACTCTGTACCCATCAATAAACTTTGGGTGGCAATGGAGAAGTTTGGAATACCTAAATCTCTTATACATTTTATTAAAATAATGTATGATTGTAAAGGAAGTATTGAGGTTGGAAATAGAATATCCTCAGAATTTGATATAACAAAAGGATTAAGATAAAGATGCGGGATGTCACCAACATTGTTCAAGATATATTTAGAAGATGTATTAATGAAATGGAATAAGTCATATAGGGGGTTGGGAATCAACATTAATGACCGTTTACTGCACAATTTATTATTCGCTGATGACCAGATTATAATAGGGCAATATAAAGAAGATATAGAATATATGATATAATAATAATAATAATAATAATAATAATAATAATAATAATAATAATAATAATAATAATTAATACCCAAAGAATGAGGAGCAGAAAACAATAATAGACTCAACTCTGTAAAAATTAAAGAATATATTTTTATCCCAGCTTCTCACAAAAAGAGTTACTAAAGATATACAGAGTGAATGGTAATTACACCGACAAACTTCAGGGTCTGATTTCTGGCTGGAAATGAAGGAAGATAGGTCCTATAAACATGTGTCCGGAAATGAAATATGTGCGTGCAACGACAACAAATCGTCCCGGCACACAGTACATAGCATAATCGCATCCACGTCACAACTGATGTTCAAATTGGCCTCCATGGGATGCAGTGCACGCGTTCGCACGTCGTATCACTCTTTCGCATGTTCAGGTATTTGTCCTAATAGCGTCAAAGGCAACGTGGACACGTATGTACATCAGGAACTGGTTCAGCATAACCAACTCATTGGCACTATCGAACCCGTAGGTTATTGACATAAGGTTTCCATACATCCCTATTCTGAGCTAATGTTTTCCAAACATTTCCTGTATAATCTACTTCCCTCAAATCATAGCTAATAATATTCACTGGTTCAGCATATATAACGCTTTTTTCAGATGTCCCCAGAGGTAAACATCCAGGGGGTTTAAGTCCGGTGATCTAGCAGGTCATGCAACTGGGCCGAGAGAATGTCATTCGTCAGTGCCATATACCGTGACAACGATGCATTTATGGACACTTATTCATAGGACTTATTCCCTCTATTTCCAGTCCCTGCAGTTTGTCGGTGTAATTAAAATTCACCCTGTATAAAACTTTATCTTCTAGTTATCTGGATACAAAACATACAACCTTACTTGAAGAGAACAGAAAATATTACGAATATTTGAGAATACAATTCATAGAAAAATGAATGGACTAAAGAGAGACGAATAGACAGCTGAATGTAGTAGACTAAATAATTTTAAGCAGCCATGTTCTTTATAGAAAACCTGATGAAGTGAAATGGGGTAAGTCTCTATGTCTGCGATTGGTTGGGCATGTGGGAAAAATACGGAATAAAAGAGGGGCATAGCAATTTTCTGTAAGAAAACGAGAAGGAAATCCCCATTAATAGACCAAGAACGAGATAAGAAAATAACATTAGTCATGATCTTGAGGTGGTGTATTATGTTGGGGATTATTGGAAAAAGTAACTCAGGATAGGGATGTATCGAGAGCTTATGTCCACTCGGCCATAATCTCCGGCTTTGTTAGTATCAGTGAATTAATTACGTAGTATAACTAGTAAAACGTCAAAACGTTTCAGTTGATTGAAAATGCATTCCATTAAAATTTAAAGAATCAACATTATCAACATCATCATCAACAACGATTAAGCCCAATGGCCTGTTCCGATCACATTCTAGGTCGAATTGGTCCTTCCATCTCTTCAATGGTCTTCCCAACATTCTTCTCCCTTTTGGTTTATAATTATACATTCTTCTTGGCTCATTATTGACAGTAATTAACTAATTCACTGGTACTATCGAACCAGTAGGTTCGTGGCCTCATGGGCATAAGCTCTCCATACATCCGTATCCTTAACTAATGTTTTCCATTCATCCCCTGTACAATCTACTTCCCTCAAAATTGTGGTGTTAATGTTATTCTCCCACCACATTCTTTGGCTAACTAGTGGGTGCTTTCCATCTGGCTTTCCTACAAGGAGTTTCATACCCATCTTTCATTCCCTATTCATGCCACATATACTGCCGATTGCAGTCTACGAGACTTAACTGTTCTTATTTTATCTGGTTTTCCATAAATATAATGCAGCTCACTGTTATGAATTCTTCTCCATTCGCCTGGCTGTTCATCTCTCTTTAGTCCTAAAATTTTCGCAAGAAATTTATTCACAAATACTGGTGACAATAAATAAATTTATCATAAGTAATGTCACGAGTGATTTCCAAATCATCGATAAATTCACTACTCACGAAGTGAGGAGTGAGTTTATCTAGAGGATTTGGATATCAAGAGTAGCATTTGTTAGGACTATTTAACGAATAAAATTAAGCTGTTTACTCAAATATTATTATTTAAATACAGTTACCGGTTTTAAAATATTTATAAATTTCATGTAAACGCCGATGTTTGAAAACAAATTAAAAATGTGGGGTTGTCCATTCACTGCAACTTGATCATATTATTTTTGCCAAATAGGATCGCAATATTGTAAGAATGCACTCTAGTGGAGAAATAATGAAACACGTCAAACTGTATATTATAATCTACATTATAGGTTATTCATTTAATCTTTAAGTAAACAACTCAGTAAAATCACGGAATATGTTCATTATTTGCTATATTCTGTGTATTTGTTGGAGAAAAACAATGCTCTGACTTTTTCAGAATAATAAAAATGAAGAGCTTTCTTTATCACAAAAGCAGGAACTGATAAAGATAAATCGATAAGGAGCGAGGTGAAGCATGGCTGTCATTAGTTGTAAAACAAAATTCATTGAAACGTGATTGGTCATTGACTACAATTTGGGTCATGAGTTAAATAGTCATAGATACAAATTCTAGAAACTTAATAGATATTCCTGTAAGTGTTCATTATTTTTGTAATTACAGATATGATTCTAAACTATAAGTATTTTTTGTTTGTTACTGCAGAGAAATAATAGTGGCATTCTTTTAACTTGTGTTCATTTAATTCCAGTTTGTTACTACTTACAATGCTGAGTGCCAATGTAGCTTTGAAATTAATTTCTGAGCGCGCTTAGTTTATTGGATTTTCTATAACTTCGTCTACTGGTGCGCATTCTCCGTTCTGCGACATTCTACGGAAATGGCATGACATTAAACTTATCAACTTTGCTAAATATTGTCATTTTGTGGTGTTCATAATTAAAACTTGCTATGGCATAAGATTTTATGTTCTCTCATTATAACAAGACTAGAATATATTAAAATCGAATAAAATAGTTTTAATACAAAGTACATATTCTCTCGAATTGAAATCATTGTTCTTTCCAGTTTTTAGATAAGTATATTCTATTTCAACATTTAATATATCTTCTACATAAATATGTATATTATCTGATGTTTACCATTGCCATTTTTATCACTACCACTACCACCATGGTAATGGCATGAGATTACAGAATATGAACGCCCTTAATCTTCAATGTACCAGTAGGGTAAACTCGGTTACCCGAGATACGGGTTATTTCGTGATAGTTTCCTACACAAACCACACATCTGTGGTTAGCAGGATGTTAGGGGCATCTCCTATAACATCATAGGAAATCTGACAAGGGAACTGCCAACCATGGCATGCCGTTACCTACATTGAAATTTCTCCCAGAAAAGCGTTGTGATATACCAAAGTACAGAAATCGAAGCTAGAATCCAGCATTGGCAACCCACTGTCCGGAGCAAATGGAGTACCTGCATGAATAAGAGCGGTGTGAAGTGAGGTGGGACGCGGCGCGGACTGCAGATAGTGAGGGTTATCCAATCTACCATTCACAAGTTTTATTACTTGCTTATAGCTTAAATGAGAGAGTTGACGTTGGATTTTAATGCCATGCGGTTAGAAACGGCAGATTCTTTTTTATATGGCCTTGTTACATCTCACCTCTTCTCAGAAAGAAATTTTCAGGTCGGTTTCGGTACGCAATGGTTGACACTTCCCTTGTAGTAATAATAATAATAATAATAATAATAATAATAATAATGTTTTATTTATTCTGGCAGAGTTAAGGCCAGCACAAATACAAATAAATATTTGACAAATATAGGTATACACTATACTATTATAAACACTTAAAGATGTATTAAATGTAGCAATCTAAATTGCATCTAGAAACAACACTTTATACGATAATAACAATAATAATACTTGCGATGATAATCATCATCATCATCATCATCATGAACAAATTCGTTTTAGGCCATGTGGCCTGTACGGTAAACCTAGCGAAGATGGTCTTGATCTTTCCACCGATGTTTTGGACTTCCTTGGTCCCTATGTCCAGTTGGGGTATATTGGAATGCCAATTTTGGAAGTCTATTTCTTGCCATTCTTCTCAGATGATTTTTCCATTCTTGTTGGTAATAAATAATAATAATAATAATAATAATAATAATAATAATAATAATAATAATAATCCAGACCCAAGATGATCGGCGGTGACCCTGATATAGTCTAAGCAACTGATCTGTGCTCCCGTAAGATATGCGACTAACACTAATTAATTTTCTGTCTCGGTAAATCATGTCCCCACCTGCATTCCTATCTCTCTATTTTCTTTCGCCCCTCCCACTACTCACACTTTTGAGACCTCAGGGGGAACAGATTGTTTACACTTGCGGTCCAGGTTGTCAACTCAACATGAACTCTGTAGCGCGGAGTGGTGAAAGAAATATTATTAAACAAATAATGGAAGTCAATCAGCTACTTAAATATGACGAAGTAATAATTAACCTCACCGTATTTTGTTCGCTGTGGTCTGGTGGTAGCGTGGTGCCCAGCGGGCCCGGGTTCGGTTCCCAGTCGGGACAGCTCCTGGGTGAGGTTTTTTCTGGGTTTTTTCTCACCTGTATGACAAATGTCAGGAAGCTTAGGGCCCAACGGTCCCCGAAAATCATCCGGCCATCATCATCCTTATCATTACCATCATCACCCTTCAGCGGTGTGGAAAGCAACGGGAAGCTACCACACCCATAATTCCATAGTAATGCTGCAAAGCATAGCATGAAAATTCTATGATTTCAGTGAAAGACCTGCCCTCGGACAGAATTACTATAGATGGATGGATTCAGTAATTAAGATCCATGACACTGTTTGGGGAAAGTTTGGCAACATCCCTACTCGGAAAGTTACCTTAGCTGCTTTTGGAGGTGTTGGGAGGGAAGCGCGTGGAATGGAGTGAGTACAAGCGTTAATTTTTTCTAAGAACGACTCCAGCGCTAAAGGGACAAAGCGGATCTGTTGCTCCAACAATACAGATGTAGTAACGTATCAGGAGTTTACCCATATCACGTGTTTGCCTGACGTCACCATAATGTTATTTATTTATCAGTATTATTAATTCAGCTTAATTTACTAAAAGTACACATCAATGTTAATATAAAAATAGTTAAAAATAATCTAACCGAAAATTCTAGTTTTCAGCCACAACATAGTAATAGTTACAAATCAGTTAATTTGGTGTTTACTTGATGAAAGTATATTATGTATTTAATAAATACAAATATCAAGCTTTATGATTTTAATAAGTAGCCTATTTATTTTATAATAAATATTATGACATTCGTAATAGCTGTATTAGTAAATACCCTATATCTGAAATCAGACGAATGCCATCAATACAAATAAATTTATTTGTATTTCCGATTTAAGAAAATGTGTTTGTATTTTTGACATTCATCATTATCTCTCTATCTGGGATGAAAAGGCTATCCCTGAAAAAAATTCTAGTTGTAATAAAAGTTTGGTAATTATTAATCAAGTTATGAAACCATCCCTTGTACAAAAAAAACACCAGATTACGTTTATATAACACTTTGGCTAGGCCAGTGTTGACCTATGGCAGTGAAGCATGGACACTAAAAAGGACAACATGAAAGCAGAATAACGGCTTGTGAAATGAGATTAATGCGCAGAACAGCGGATTACACCAGATGGGATCGGAAAAGGAACACCAATATCTTAAGAGAATTGAAGACTACGCCAATTTTGGGATATACTCGTATTAAACAGTACTAACTAAATTGGAAATACCATCTTGAAAGAATGAGTTCAAATCGGATCCCCAAAGCTGTTTATAATTATATACCAAGAGGACGAAGATCACTGGGCCGTCCTATGAAATACTTGGAAGGAAGAAGAAGAAGACATTCATCTGATGAAGACACAGTGTGTTGAAACAACTGTTACCAAGTACTTACTTACTTGCTTACTCACTGGCACTATCGAACCCTTAGGTTTGTGGCCGCGCGGACATAAGCTCTCCATACATCCGTATCCTGAGCTAATGCTTTCCAATCATTCCCTGTATAATCTACTTCCCTCAAATCATAGTTAATGTTGTTCTCCCACCTCATTCTTGGGTCTACCAACTGGGCGTTTTCCCTCTGGCTTTCATACAAGAAGCTTCCATGCACGTCTTTCATTCCCCATACGCGCAACATGTCCTGCCCATCGCAGTCTACGAGACTTAACTGTTCTTATTATATCTGGCTTCTTATAAAGACCATGTAGTTCATTGTTATGGAGTGTTCTCCATTCACCTGTCTGTTCATCTCTCTTTGGTCCAAAAATTTTCCTAAGAACTTTATTCTCAAATACTCGTAATCTCATTTCCTCCCTTAAAGTAAGAGTCCGTGTTTCGCACCCATATAATATAAACTGTTACCAATGTTAAATAAAATTATATATTTATGAAATTAATATTAAAAAATTATAGGTTTATTTGTTATATAATAATGATAATAAGTTTCTTTATTTTTCATCATTTTTTTATTTCCTTTGTAGTTTCTCGAGTCCCATGTCTCCCATACCTTAAAGGGACTCGACCTATCGGAAAAGTATTTTCAACTCGTGAATAACATACAGTCCATACTACTTTTACCACACAAGGATATGGAGGACCTCCTCGGTTGAATGATCAGCTCAATGTCGACACAAAACGCACATCTAAGACAACACAAACCATTTACTCATACTAAAGGAAACGTATAGCCGTATTATAGGATATGGTGAGCGGCATGAACCTAGGGATTCGATAGTGCCAGTGAGTAAGTTATTTTTGTATTGTTCATTGGTACTTGTCCCATAAAATTCGCCTTTCTTGGACACACGTAATTTGTAGTTCGAAGTCAATATAAATGTATGACTCACTTTCTTGAAGAAATTAACTCGGATGCAATTACTTAAAAACAATATTGTTGACTTTATATATACCCGGTCAGTGCGTCGGTCTGTCGACAAACCAACAAGTTCATACATGTCTGGTGAGAAGGCAGCCGTCTGAAGAGCGATAATCAAATAGCCTGAGTTGAGATTGTAATGTGAAGGCTCGTGGATAAATTCTCATATGAAATAATATATTATACTACAAAGTTGGCAGATCTACCGGGACAGCAGACTGCCTAAAAATCCCTGTCGTATAGAAGAGACCAGCATAGAAAAAAATTATAAGTGCAAGTTATCAACGAAAGTGTATTTTTTTATTTTTAAATCTCTCCGCTGTGTGTGTGTTTTTTTTTAGTTGTGAATGATTTAAATATGTTTTTTACGCGATAGTGCGTTTTGTCGCACTTACAAGCAATGGCAACCATGATTGAAAGTTCAACTTCCTACATTTCGGGGTTGCAACCTAAATAATAACTACATTGTAATAAAAT
The DNA here is from genome assembly GCA_030220185.1 of Diploptera punctata. Classification (NCBI taxonomy): domain Eukaryota; kingdom Metazoa; phylum Arthropoda; class Insecta; order Blattodea; family Blaberidae; genus Diploptera; species Diploptera punctata. The sequence goes on along the minus strand of JASPKZ010000106.1, from coordinate 14,980 downwards.
AATTATATTGTAATATTACAAAACGCGTGTGGGAAGTAAAACCACTGCCCTCTATGTATACTACATACATTGTATTTACAAAAGATATCCAAAAGGTAGTGTTAATATACATTATACGAAACAAATCACTGCATTTTAAATGAACTGAACTTGATTTGAAACTATATTAATCAATAAATACTTACTTTACACCATTTAATCACTAATATTGGTTTTCACATCCACCTATAGTTCCAACTGATAAATATACTTCACAATATATATTGACTTAGCTTTCACGGCCGGAGTTACTATGATGATCTTGCAGAAGATTTCCGGGCTGTTGGCCATGGTCTTGAGGCTTGTAGTTCCCCAACGTTTCGCCAGAGACTGCGTCAGGCATCCTCAAGGGTTGTCTTGAGACTGCAGAAGATTTCCGGGCTGTTGGTCACGGTCTTGAGGCTTGTAGTTCCCCAACGTTTCGCCAGAGACTGCGTCCGGCATCCTTGTCTTGAGATAACCCTTGAGGATGCCGGACGCAGTCTCTGGCGAAATGTTGGGGAACTACAAGCCTCAAGACCACGGCCAACAGCCCGGAAATCTTCTGCAAGATCATCATACTTCACAATGTGTATGTTAGTCAATTGTTTATAATGAACGCAAAAATATTTCCATGAAAGATATTATTTTACTATTATTTATTATCTTGAAAACACCATCGCGCAAAAAATAATGTGCAAGTAAATAGGATATACTGAGTTTAATTGTGAAACATCGAAAATTGTGACCACTAGAGTGATTTTCAAATTTTCACTTCAGGTGAACTTCTACACCTAATGGTTTTAGAGGGTGAATGTAAACCATCCAGGGACCCATTCAAACACACACACAAACAAATCGTCAAAATCGGCCCAGTCGTTTAGGCAGTTTTTAATTTCGGATTTCAAGTAAACCTCCACATCTAATTGTCGCATTTCCCACATTTTTTTGACAATAGCCTACTTATTAGGCCATTAGGAGTTTAGGTTTAACCTGAAAAACCTTAATTTAAATACCACTGTAGGGTGCCATGTTTCTTTTTTTCGCAACCGAACTAGTTACATACAATTTGATTAACAAAATAAAATTTGATTTTGTAAACCACCAAAATGGGACTATAATAAAATTCGAATTGCTGAGGGATTCGATTCGATATTTACGCACAGTTCATGCGGAACGGGTATTTATTGGAAGGCCGATACGAATTTCCTTACGTTCTACTACATTTCTCTTTTATTTACTAGATGATAGGTATTTAATAAATTTAAAAGTAAAAACAGAAAAATGAAGTTATTTTATGAGACACAATTAATGTTATCAAAGAAAGTGTTACTTTGTCGTGAATCAAGGCTCACCAAGAATTACTGTAAATATCGTTAAACTAATCAGGGCAGTTCATAATTGGTCTAAATTCCTTGGCCGAATTTTAAATGGGTCTACATGGAATGTGGACACTTGAAATGACTCATGACCGCTTATTAGCGGATGGCATGCGAGAGAGGTCAGTGCTCTAGAATGAGTTCAAGCCATTCTTTTCAAATTATTCAATAAGACAGGGGTTTGGACTGTTTTGAGTTTGGTTAAGAATTGATCGGATTCCAAGCTGCATGTTCTGCCAAAATGTACAAGTTCCTAATTAACAGGTGATCTAAATCACTCGAACATATGAATAAAAAACCGATTTTTAAGCCGGTGGTTATGGCGTTTCAGTTTAAATCATCTTTCAAGAGATTAAGGGAGGAAAAGAGCTCTGTCCATGTAAAAATATATGATGCTAAGCCTTTACGATTTGTGATATTAAAGCGGAAGAAAGTACATGACAGTACAATGTATTCCTAATGTACACAAAAATGGACGTTACTTTCGGCAATATGTAAACATAAACTTAGCAATTTAAAGAAACTACCAAAGGTAATCAATAGAAATTATTTAGGCCTAATACATTTATACCATCAGTACTTATTTCATTATAAGAATAAATAAAAATAATTATTTTATGTATACAAAAATGCCTTTTTAATAGTTTTAATAACGTTTTAGGTATTAGGGCCAGGCAGGTAGTGGTGTCAATTTTTAATCGGTAGATTCTACACGACTACCATACATGGAAACTTGACAGAAGCAGCTGAAAAGGGAAGATCAAGGACCACTGGGAAGAACAACAATTTAAACATCAACGGGGGAAAATGAGGTGATTGGTATAATGGATTTCAAGGCAAGGCACATTAGGGCATGGACACGATGAAGAAATTTAATTAATTGAAATTTATGAATGTGTAATAAAAACTGATAATATGTCAGTTGTTACTTATGTATTTTTAAAGCTCACTTTAATCACTAAGATTGGTTGGAGAAAAACTTCAACGATGAGTAAAATTTTCACAATAAAAATTAAGATTTTACACCAGATTCCTGCATTAATTGCAAATCCATTTCAATACATATCTTGAGAAGGCATGCTGTGCTGTTGATAGCGATTCGCCCTTTGATTGGGAAAGTTAAACTGGTGGCCGCCTTGGTGCTTTTCGACCGAAAAGAGTGACTATCTTTCACGTAAAAATCAAGAAACGCGTACGTGGGTTTACCTGGGGTGAAGTTGTGCAGAGATAAAATGGTCTACCATTCGGATTTCCGAACGGGAACTACTCGTACACGGAATCCATGGCAAAGACGCAAACATAGGGACATGTTCCTAGGATCGTGGAATGTTAGACATTATATTATAGTAGAATAATATTAACCACGATTAGAGGGAAACAAATTATTAAGGAGATAATTAGAAAACGTTAGCTCAGGATAAGGATATATGGAAAGCTTACATCCCCGCGGTCATGAACCTACATTGTGTTATTCAGCATGAAAATTCTGCCGGGTACTCATTTCTACTATAGGCTGAGTGACCCCATGTCCATTGTCCCATCAGATAGTTTAGACTATTAATTCTCAACAGGATAATTCAACTGGTGTTTAGGCCTATACCCCGTTTTTTTACGGGAAAATCATAAATAATGTATCTTATGTGAATTTCTTGTTAAAAAATGAAAATATGCTTTGGGTAGAACAATTTTAGATTTCAGATTAATTTTACTGTAGGATAAAGGTAAAGTATTCCCACTACAGGCCACGTGAGGCCCTTGGGTAATAGAAGGTTAAGGCTCGCACTTTTTCTAGACAATCGACACCCTGCATAACGGCCGTCTTTACCCCAGAAAAGAGGCTGATCCTCGGCTTAGTCGACTCCAGGGTCATGGTGCCGCCAGAAGGTTTGGGCCTGTATAAAAATCTAGACCCCACGTGGACTCGAACCCTCGAGCCTCCGTTTAGTAAGATATTGCCTAACCAACTACGCTTCGGCGTGCCTCTTTTCTCTATACGAGAAAATTAAATACGTTGTCGTCACTGAGACTACGTTTCACGTCCTTATCATAATAATTCCAATGGGAACTATGACCTAAAAAAAAGAAAGTATACTCCAGTAGGTTATTGGGGTTTAATCTCTACGTCACTGTCTGTTCATAAGTGGATAAGAGCTCTTTCTGCCATGTTTGATATAGGATATGGCTATCGCAGTGACCACGCGGAGAGTGAGAGAGAGGGGGGAGGGAGAGAAAGAAAGAGAGACTTAACAAATATAGTGTAGAGTCCCTCTCTTGTCTATATATTATAACCATAATAGGAAAGCTGACTCATGCAAATTCATGATTATACTTGACCATGCACATTCAATTATAGCACATGGCGACATCCGCAATGCCCCCTTGTAACGTTAAGGTTGGCCAGTGTTATATTGTGGCCCCATCCTCTGGTACTGCTGATGGCCCAAGCGAAGGCTATTAGCTTTTCGTGGGTATTTCAACAAGGCTTCAAATCTCATGGGAAACTGAAACACTTGGTTTTCACTACTCTCTCTCTCTCTCTCTCTCTCTACAATAATTGCATTGGAAATGAACACTTGTAATATGAGATACTCTTGCACAACCGGGCATTAAGCCAATAAAGAAAGGAAACCCAATTTCGAGAATAACATTTCTCTCTATGTTACTAAGAGATTTATGTAAGCATGGGGTATATCCGTGAGGCAAACTCCACTCCCACAAATCTGCTTTTCCTTTGTTTTGGAGCAGAATCTCCATCTGTTTTGGATCGTTTAAATGAATTACGACTTGATCGTTTAAATTTGATGAATTTATGGTACCTTGGAATAAACTTACATATACCGGGTGTCTGTGGCAAAACTACCAATAAGAAAATTAACAATTTATCAAATATTTATTTATTTATTATGTGGCACTTCTTTTCAGTACAACTGCCCATGGAATATTCAAAATCTATCCGAGTTTGCTAATATCTATAGAGTGACAGTTTCAGAAGCAACAAATTCTTCAAATCTACCACTAGAATCCTGTCGCCAACTTATTTTATATATCCCCAATAAAAAGTAATCCAAATGCATTGGATCTGCGAAGTTGAGAGGTCGTACTGTAGGCCGACCTCAACCAATCCAACGGCGAGGAAAACAATTATTCGAATTATTCCTAACGTGTTCCGCAAAGTGCCTCTGCAATAATAACAACGTACGCTTTTAAAAGTTCCTCATTCGTTTATCGTAAATTTCCTATTCATATTTGCTTTGAAAAGGCAAACAGACGATTTGAGAAAACTACAAAATAGGAATTGCATATCTTTATATGAAAATAATTGTATTAAGAACAATCTAATCTCAAAGACTCCTATGGACAGGGAATGTGGCACGAATGGAGAAAGATAGATGAACATGAAAACTTCTTATAGGAAAACGAGAAGGAAAGCACGTAGTAGGTAACCCATGAATGAGGTGATAAATATTAACCATTACTTACGGCAGCCGTGGCGCAAGTGGTCGCCTCTCATCGCTAGGGTCCCGAGATCGAGTCTCGGTCACTCTATGTGGGTTTCGTCGTGGACGAAACGGAGCTTGGGCAGGTTTTTTTCGGGGTTTCTCCCGTTCCCCTGCCACAATTCCATTCCACCATTTCTCCATACTCGTATCGTCCATTAAATTTAATTTCGTTCATCTGTCCCTGTGGTGGTGTGTCAGGCGTGGTCGGCCGGCACCCTTGTACAGACATATATATATATATATATGGGGTTCATCTCATCCCGCGACCCGACCTTGAGTTGGATACGAGTTGAGGATATTTATATTTATTTTAGTTACGGGAGGTGGATCTTCTTCTTCTTCACTTCACTTCACTTCATATGTTAGGCAAATTGCCCGTTCCGCCTCACAGTTGTTCTATCTTTTCACTGGCCTTCCTAGATTCCGTGAACCTCTTGGTTTGTAGTTAAATGTTGCTTGTTACATTCATCATTTCTATGTGTCTAAAGCATTTATCTCTATATTATTTTATTTTATCATTCAATGGATATATATTTAACGGAGGTGGATTGTATACGAATAATAAGGAACTATTGGCAGAATAGGTATGTATGTAGAAGTTTTGTCCAGGCAGAACCTTCGTGTTAGAAATGTCAATAAGTTTGTTACTTGAATTAATAAGGATAAAATGAGAGGGGATATTTCCCATCACAAGCTTGGGAAGAAAATATTTATTTCACAACTTGAGATATAGGGATAAAGTGAACATACGTTACATTAAATCAGTTAAATGTATTAATTTTATTCGGATTATGAAAACTGGGTGAATATTAATATGAAATAATTTCATACAGTTCCAACATATAACTCCAATACGAAATGTTGTCAAATTATTTCCAACTTGGCACATTGAGGTAACTCCTATCAATACAAATAAGAATTACCTCGAGGGGTAGAAGTGACTGAGCATTGTTCAGTTATTTTTTATTATTGTTTAAACCAAGCAATTTAGCACCTAATGAAATATAGGCCCTATCTGTTGTGCTGTAGGCCGGAACAACAAATTGTGGTATAGGCCCACTTGATGTTCAGAAGGTTCATGCAGAATGCAGAGAATTACGCGTGTGATTTTTATTCGCAGAGACACTAACTTTTGCATTTTTATATTGACTTAGGCTTTCACGGCCGGAGTTATTATGATGATCTTGTAGAAGATTTCCGGGCTGTTGGCCGTGGTCTTGAGGCTTGTAGTTCCCCGACGTTTCGCCAGAGATTGCATCCGGCATTCTCAAGGGTTGTCTTGAGACTGGCAATTTTATCTAGGTGTAGGATTGAAGGGCCACTTCCTGGCAATTTTGTCGACTACCTGCCCTATTTATACATTGCATTTTTGCGTATTTCAGCTTTTTCTTTTGCTTCAATAAGATAATCGGAATTATCTAGTGTGTCGGGGGAACTCAGAGCAAAGCCAGGTACTAGAATACAATATTATTTTAAATATTAGTTGATAGAATATATTTTTATGTATACTTATATAAGTAATAGGTCAGTAAAAATTATCTTTTTTTTTTCAATTTCTTTTTACGAATTATACGGTATTATAATTATTCGACAAATTGCTAAAATGATCGAAATTCCCTCATTTCATCCTACTTTGTCGAGTGAGGGAAATCCCTAATCCACCCATTTTTAACTCTACTCTAGGAGACCGGCTATCCACCAACCAACCTCACGACTATCTTGATAAACTGCTAATTGGACAGCTACTGGATGTAATAGAAAAATAATAGAAGAAAAAGAAGAAACTGAAAGCGAAAGAAGCATAATTTCTGATCCAGATGCCATGTGCTACTATCCAGTTAAGGAGATAGTAATTTAATAGAAGTTACGACCTATTGTTCATGGATATTATCTTGAGTATAAAGTAAATGGTAGATTTTAGTGTCTGTAGAGAAAAACATATTGTGAGTAAGGATTGGAATGCCAGTGAGAGGCCTCCAGTCCTTATTCGGGTGTGTGTTGTTGAGCCTGTCCACCTTGGGGTCACGATGCACAAGATGTGAGTCACACAATACGTGGGCCCGCGATCCACCTTGGGAACTTGGCTCGCTCTTTGGAATTCACATCAGGGGTAACAAGTGTTTCCACTCTTCACTCTCTGTCAGTTAATTCAAAACAAACATCCTCTACATAATTAATAAATTCCACCTTCTCACTTGGCGTAACCATAAAAAATAGCATATGGACCAGTATTATCTTCGCAGTTTATAATGTCGACAGCTTAATTATAAAGGTATTTCTGACAATTTTGAAATTTCATGCAGAGAAGAAAATATGAACTAAAACACCATCCAAATTAGGATCCAAGATACCTACAATGTGTTTAACAATAATAAAGTTTACCTGTTGTCGGCTATTGTTATTATTACAAAAACACAAGAAAAGAAACAAAAATGAAATTTTATAAAGTAATGTATTGATAAAATTAGGACTGGAAGTAAATATCAGTAAAACTAAATATGTGGTCACAGGTAGAAATTCATTATATAATGGAAATGGACAGCTAATGACAAATGAGGGAAATTTTGAGGAAGTGGCTGAATTCAAATACCTAGGAACAATAATCACAAATAGGAATGAGACGCACAAAGAAATTAAACATAGGCTCAATTCTGGAAATGCATGCTATTATGCATTGCAGAGACTTTTGATGTCCCAACTCCTTTCAAAAAACGTTAAGCTGAAAATATATAAAACTATTATTATACCAGTTATATTATATGGGGTGCGAAACATGGACTCTTACTTTAAGGGAGGAAAGGAGATTACGAGTATTTGAGAATAAAGTTCTTAGGAAAATTTTTGGACCAAAGAGAGATGAACAGACAGGTGAATGGAGAAGACTACTAAACAATGAACTACATGGTCTTTATAGGAAGCCAGATATAATAAGAACAGTTAAGTCTCGTAGGCTGCGATGGGCAGGACATGTAGCACGTATGGGGAATGAAAGACTTGCATGGAAGCTTCTTGTAGGAAAGCCAGAGGGAAAACGCCCAGTTGGTAGACCAAGAATGAGGTGGGAGAACAACATTAACTATGATTTGAGGGAAGTAGATTATACAGGGAATGATTGGAAAGCATTAGCTCAGGATAGGGATGTATGGAGAGCTTATGTCCGCGCGGCCATGAACCTACGGGTTCGATAGTGCCAGTGAGTAAGTAAGTAATGTATTGATGTGTATGGATCAGAATGTTGGACGATCACTGAAAGACAAGAACAAAGATTGGAAGCAGCTGAGATGAGATTTTTAACAAATATAGCAGGATATACTCAGCTGGATAAGAAAAGAAATGAAGATACTGTATAAGAAAGGAACAAAATATTTTCAAACTTACACACCGAATAATTAATAGGCCTATAGGAATGCCTGGAAAGAACAAATTGATAGAATGTCAGAAGAAATATTTCCACAGTTATTGCTAAATTATAAACCGCACGGAAGGAGAAATGTTGACCGCCCACATAGAAGAGGTCTGAACAATTTTAACAATTCTAGCTTTCATGAAACCGGAACGAGCCAACAGGCTTAATCCCTGGATGATGATGATGATGATATTATCGCCTCACTATGATGGTTGTCCGTTTATATAATAGCGGGTGCCGCGCGACAACGCTTGACAATGATTAACATGCGGAATTTTTATAGTGGCAGTAGTCGGCACCTTTGTATTTAATTATATTTAGTTATAGGCCTATGTAACAACTGCGGGGAAATCAAGCGAGCCGCTGCACAACCATCATAGTGAGGCGATAATACATGGGATAAGGCTGTTAAACTAAATGAGACTAATTTAATTAAGCTTATTTCTCTACAAATGTCAGCGAATGTGCCCAAGAGACATATAGTAGGCAATTAAGGTATTTATTAGATAGGAAATTTAACTCAATCAGAAGCTCAAATTTATTTCTGAGGTTCTTTTACTAGCGCGAAAATCCTCATATAGGGACCTACGGCTTGAAGTCCCTCACGGAGACTTGTATCTAGTATTTTTCCATCCTAAAAAATCGATCGATCTCGGCCGGGTTTGAACCCGCGGTCCCTCGGAACAGAGGCAAGTAACATAACTCTTCGACCGCCGAGGTCATTTAGTGAGGAATTCCAAAAATGAAATAAAATAAATTATTTTGGCAAGTTTTAAAATTAAAATTTTGTAGGCCTACATGTTCCCTTTTAATACCAAACAGTTAGCCTGTATACCTTGTCGAATTTTGGGGGTGAAAATAAGTATAGGATATAGGAATAGGAATAAATCTCAAATGAAATTCAGCATTAATTTATTATAAGCAAATTAAAATTTTAAAACTAAAAAAGTAGGCCTTAATAATAAAATTCAAATGTTATTGGTTAAATTTTATATTTCAATAATAAAAACAATAACACACAAGGCAGGAAGGTAACAATTTTTAAAATATATACGTAGTAAAAATAAAAATGTCAGTTATGCATATTTAACAAAATGTTCCTTTCTTGGGTTCAGATCTATTCTACGAATACTAAAATTGGAACGTACAGAGAATATTAGCATGGTCCCTGCGCAAGAATGACACTCGAAGCCGTGAAGCGTTCCACATTTTTCAAATATAATATTTAACAACAATTCATTAGAATATGTGTCAAGCTTCAGATATCTGGGTGTAGTACTAGACTCAAAACTTTCTGGAGAAACTATGTTGAAAATGTAAGAGAGAGAAAATATATATGGCCTCAGAGATATCGCTAATACTTTATGTAAATATTGCGCCAATATTAGTCATGTAATAGAGCATCTTCATTGCAGGCTATCAGTGAATTCTCAAGATATGAATCCTATTCCATTCCAATGCGCAGTTTAGCCTCTCGCCCTTTTTTAGATAATTTTATGTGTCACACGCCACCCGGGCCTTATGACATTGCTTTATGAGAGGGATTTTAACTATGGATCACATACATACGTTTTTTACCACAAAAGGACATGCAGGGCCTCCCTGAATGAGAGATCAGCTAAATGTCAGGCCCTCCTCCGAGACAACAAGATATGAGTCTGTAGATTGTAAAAATTTCATTACGTATATTAAACGGTCCAGAGAAAATTAGACACAAGTTTCATTATTTTAACATTACTGGAATAGACCAGTTTTAGGATATTCAATATTAAGATGATTGATTTTTCCTATCCCTTCATTTATTTGTTTACCTTTCTATTTACTCATGGGCTAGTGGTAGCCGTTTCTGACTTAGTTTATGAGGTCCCAGGTTCGATTCCGGCCAGAAATAGGAATTTTTCCTTAAAGGGAATTATTCCAGTGATTTACCATCGCCTGGAATATACGTTAAATTTAGATTAAGGAGTCTCCTGGCGCTTCATTATCATTTATCATCCATCATATCATCGGGCTAACGTAACTCCGCATTCTAGGTGCCCCAACCTAAGAAATTGATTACAATTCCGCCAGATGAGAAAGCCATAATGTCAGAAAAGTCAACCTGTTGGCATTAGACAAAAATGTATAATATTCATTACATATCTTAAACGGTTAAAAAGAAAATAGGACTTAAGTTTCCATATTTTACATTACAGGGATACGATTTTTACACTCCCCTTAAACAAAGGTTGAAAGAGAAAGAAAGAGAGAGTTAATTTTATTTTAAAAAATTGTTATTAAATAGGTCAATTAATTTTGCAAAATGGGTTATCTGAAATTATTTGATTAGGAATGAGGTTTTAGAAGTTGGAATAAAGCTTAGTGGAGGTAGAATAAAGAGATGGTTTGGTATGTAGAGATAAACCACCACAGCTTTTCCTTCAGGAGATCCAAAACCACGCAAGCCTTCTCTCGTTTCCTGGAGTTCAGGTTTCCCGACAATCACCGGGGGACTCTCTCACTACCACACCTCCGTCCGTCCATCCTCGCGCGCGCAATGGGTCGAAGGAGAGGTTAAAACAAAGCGCGTCTTCAACAGAGAGACAGAGAGAGAGAGGACATGCTTGCTCTGGAAATGGGAATATGAGATGACAAATGCAATACAATAGTTTCTCTTGCTCTCTCTCAGAGCACCGTCTGCCTTTCAGAAGTTGTAGTAAAATGTACGGAAATTCACATGTCCAACATAGCTTTACACGTCCTTAGGTATTCAGATTTAAGTGACTTCCCTCAAGAGAACTTGTGGTTGACACGTTTCAAAATTTCAAAAGCACGTATTTTATTTAAAGTAAATACGGTAAAAGATAAAAATGTACAATTGTGCAACTTTCTTAAAAAATACTTCAGTTAAACTTTGAATTGAATTTTTATATATCCCATCCGCCCCTCCTGGATATATAGGTGCTCCCCTAGCGAGATGTTTTGACCAATAATAATTTTAGACTTATTTCCCCACAATTGTCAACTAATGACATGTGGTCAGCACATCGCCTCAATAAAACTTCTATTAGACAGCTAAGGTTTTTATTTGGATGTTAAAGGCCGGTTACTTTTTTCAGAGTAGTAAGGCTATAACATTGTTCAAAAACAAACTAAAAAAGTTAGTAACAAACTAACTCCGTTATATTCCTCACTCATAGTATTCTTTTAACAATTAATAATTATTTAATTTAAGAAAATATAAGATTGAAAGATTGTTTAAGTTGCTGTTTAAATATTGATATCCGACAAGTTAGTTTGTCATATCCCCTTTTTCTTTATATATATATATATATATATATATATATTCGTGTAGAGGAACTTCGGGTAATTGGACCCCTATTTTGAATGTTTTTTTTTTCTTTTATTTAACGGATTTGAATTTTGTTTAATTACAATGACTATTTAACTCATGCCCCAAATGGGAGTCAATGACCAATCACGTTTCAATGATTTCTGTTTTACAACCAATCAGAGTCGTGTTTCACGAAATATTTATCAGTGTTAGGATTATCATATACTAAACAAAGCTCCTCCTTTTTAATATTCTGAACAGGTCTGACCGTTATTTTGCAGTGACTGAGCCTATAACAAATACGGCTACCAGATTGTATATAATAGTGCTTACATGTCAACATTTGTAGCAATTGATTATACCACCAAAAAAAGAAACCACTGTTTGCACTTTCTTAAATGTATTTTTTCCCAGGTAATAATCGAGAAAAATATAATTGTCATATTTACATCATACGACATCAAAAATGAATTAATATACAGATTGATGTGTTTCATTTTTTCTCCACTAGAGAGCATTCTTACAATATTGCGTTCCTTTGGCAATAAATAGTATGATCTGGTTGCAGTGATAAACAAAAGAAGCAGTAGAAGCGTACCTATCGTTTCTCATTTGTTTTCAAACATCGCCGTTTACATTAAATATATAAATATTTTAAAATAACTATAGTTAAATAATGATTTGTGAGTAAACAGCTTAATTTTATTCGTTAAATAGTCCTAACAAATGCCACTCTTGATTTCCAAATTCTCTAGATAAATTCACTCCTCACTTCGTGAGTCGTGATTTATCGATAATTTGGAAATCACTCGTGGCATTACTTATGATTATTATTAATGTTATAACTATGAAATATCATTGTTAATTTATTCAAATTTGGAAAAATCTTCATAATTTATAAACTCTTTTACATTACAAGAAAGGTCCACTTTAACCTCCATATTGCGGTAAAGTGTACCCCAGAGTCCATCCTAGCCTTTAGACTATTTTAAGTTTATTTACTCTATTAATTTATACAGACAGACACAAATTAATCTGAAAATATTTATCGCTGATCGTAATTAAAAAGCTTTGATATTTATTTAATGTTTTGAAAAATTATCGTTGATTAAAACATTCACACGTTAATTATCTGCAGACAGCGACGGTCTTTGGTTTTAGGTAAAATTACAAGGATATTAAATAAAATTAATTAAGTGTATGGCTTTTACATATAGCACCTTTATTGATAAAATATACTTATTCGTGTAAAGTGGACCCAACTCAATTTTAACTGCCTGGTGGAGGGTCTACACTAACCGAATTCCTTTGTTATCTTTGTTATCAGAACAGCACTAATTAAAATATATATTAACAGAGTCCACTCAAACAGAAGGGTCTACATTATCCGAAACTTTAGATTGGATACTGTCTACCGAACTATTTACCTTATTTAGTATATGTATATTTTATTATTATATCTGAATACGTCCAAAAATATAGAAACAATTGGCTAGCCCATATTCAGCGCATGGATCGTCACAGAATACCAAAAGAAATTCTTCACTACATTCCTCGAGGCAGAAGATCTGTGGGTCGACCTTTTCGGAGATGGCGGGAGACCGTAACAGGCCACTGGGCCTAATACTTGAAAGGCAGATGATGATGATATTTTATTATTAGTTTCATTTTTAATTTTAGTTATCATTATCATTATTATATTATCGATCTTAGTCTTATAGATATTATATTTAAGGTCACATTTTTATTCGGATTAATTAGGCCCTATTTCATTATTCAATTAATTATTAGAATTAATTGTGATTGCTTTATTGTAATGTATGTATGTTTCTCCTGATGAGTAGATAAGAAGGTCACATGGCCCTAACTGGACTAGGCTAAATAAATAAATAAATAAATAATAAAATAACTAACTTAGGCTCCAGGTTTTTTGAAGAGCCTGAAAAATCTTCAGACTTGGGACTCACGGCTTAATGTCCTCCCGGAAGACTAATCCCTTAGATTTTTCCATCCTAAAAATCTATCGACCCCGCTGGGTTTGATCCCGTTGTTCAATTAATCACATCAGTTTATTTAAATGTATCGGACTGCAGTAAAAAAAAAATCAGGCATATTGTTGTCTAATTTGACACAGCTAGTTAAATAATTTCTACTGATTCATTTTTTTTTATTTCTTTTTAATATTAGATAAATTGACCGAATGTATCTTACAGGGTACATTGCCAATTCAAGGATTAATGTACCCTGTTTTGAAAACATTGAAAAAATAAATAACTACAGTTTTTTGTTGACTATTTAACTCATGCACTAAATGGGAGTCAATGACATTTCATTGATTTATTATTTACAACCAGTCACAGTCTTTTTCACCCCGATTTTATAAAATTAATTCTATCACTTTGAAATCAAGCTCCTCCTTTTTAACATTCTGAATAGGTCTGAGCATTATTTTACAGTGACTGACTCTCTAAGAACTACGTTGAATATAACAATTTATATGTTAAGATGTAAGAATCCGCGACTCCTAGATTGTATAAATAGTGAACGAATATAACCAGATTCTGCTTGCGGCACATAATATAAAAGCATTTGTAGCAGAGAAAGAAAACCACTGTCTGCACTTTCTTAAACGTATTATTTCTCAGGAATTTACGTTCCAGAAAAATATAATTTACATCATAGGATATCAAAAATTAATTAATAACCTATAATGTTGGTTACAAACAGTTTGATGTTTCATTTTTTCTCCACTAGGGTGTATTCTTACAATATTGCGATTAATTTGGCAATAAATAATGATCTGGTTGCAGTGATGAACAAATGAAACAAAATAAACATTTCTCAATTGTTTTCAAACATCGCCGTTTACATTAAATATATGAATATTTTAAAATAACTACATTTAAATAATGATTTGTAAGTAAACAGCTTAATTTTATTCGTTAAATAGTCCTAACAAATGCCACTCTTGATTTCCAAATTCTCTAGATAAATTTACTCCTCACTTCGTGAGTCATGAATGTATCGGTAATTTGGATATCACTCGTGGAATTACTTATGATAAAATTGTATTAGATTTGAATGTTATTGCATTTAAAAAATAAATAATAGTTTTAAAAAACTAAAAGAACACGCTTTATTAGAAAACTAAAAAATGAAAAATAATTTTAATTTCCAATACCCTTGGGATAAAATAAAGTGGTCAATAAAAAAATCATCTCCAACACATATAAAATAAAATTATAGTTATCAACAAAAAGAAAATAATTTTACCATCAAAAGCGTGGGGTGATTTTTATGATTTTTACATTTTCTTCTTAGAGAGCTTACTTTAACCAATATCTGTTTATTATCAAATATATTA
>JASPKZ010000105.1:0-42355 GCA_030220185.1 Diploptera punctata | reverse complement strand
ACATCTTAATAAAAGAGTTGCTTTCTAGCATCAATTTCCACAATAGGCTTATGTAGATTTTACTATAGGACTATAGGATTAGTAGTGGGGAAGCATACACAAAATTAAAATGATAGAAAGTAAAAAGGAAAATATTTCAGATCAGTGAAGAGCATTCTTCATTAAACAGAACTAAGAAAAAATACTTAATACTTTGTATTTTAATATATAGCTATTTAATTTATTAAGGAAGTTATTTTATATTTTATGTTTCTGCAAATTAATCACATTCAATTATTTTAGGTACCAAAGTTTCAAAGATAATTTCATGTATTGGAAATAGCTGTACAAACATTACTGTCATAAAGTAGTAATTGTTGTGATGTTGAATATGTCTGGAATGTTCTTTTATTTAATTCTGAGAACGTTTTGATATTGAAGGTTAGCATGGAAGTTTCTTTGTCTTTTTGTGGATATGTATTATAATACTGTATTTGTTGGATTACATTGCTTCAAGGGTCCTTAGCATCTCCAGCTAATTATTTATAGAAGTTTTAAACATCAAAAACTTTGAATTTTTGAGTTGTGAGGATATGATGGCTTTACTTAAAGCTGCACTGTATGCTCATAGATCCATAGACTCTTACTTACTGTTGTAGATTACTTTGCTGATAGTGTTTTTTTTTTAAACTAGAGAAATAGCAATTAGAAATTTGGTTTACAAAAAGGAAACATTGATGATGAATATTTAGAAAAATTAAAACATTTAAGGTTTGTTAATCTTTAGAGCACTTCGATGATTTAATGAATTATAAAATATCTTAATTTTATTTAATACCACTTTTATAACTTATTACTTCAAGATATAGATACTGGGCTTAGATGAGGGTATATATATATATATATATATATATATTGTATAGTAGAGATTTGTTACCACATTTTTGCTGTAAGGAATATACTAAAAATGAAAGCACACAATTAGTAAAGTAGCGATGATTTGATGTGCAATATGGTATAGATCTATAAGAATGTCATAAGTTAATACTCAGTTTTAAGATATTACACATATTTTCAAAAATTATAGGGAAAACACTTGAAAGAATTATTTTGCAATAGAGGTAAAATATGTTTCAGAAGATATGTAGCTACTAAGATTTGCTAATGACTGAAGTCAGTAGTGAGAAAATATACTACAAAAATAATCTCATGAAATATTTGTAAAAAAGTTATGTAGAATTAGGAGACAAAATTAGGATAAGTGCATAGATGGAAGTTACCATAAAGCAAGTTGGCTGGAGAGAGAGAAAATTATATTGTCTATAATAAAAAAAAAGGAAGTATTCCTATTAATAGTTTGAGTATTTACTGTTTGGAAATTAAAAAAAATTAGAATTAGGCATAGAACAGAAATTCACTTAAAATAATTTAATTAAAAATTTAAAAACAAGAGACAAAAAAATAGGAAATAAATAAATTTCATACAGATTTTTGTTACCAATTCAGTATGATTAATTTTTTACCATTTTTCTCTCTTAAAAACAATGTACAGATAATGTTTAAATTTGATAATGCAGGCCCAATTCCTATATTTGATAAGGGCATGAACTTTGACACATAACTAATGAGTAGACCTATTTACATTCATAATAAATTTGATAAAGTTCTGAATTTTTCTTCTAATTTGGGATTGAACATTCTTGCATAGTATAATGGAAGTTTTACTATTGATTTTACACTCAGTTATCTTCAAAAAAAAACTTTATGCATTTTTTTGTGCTACATAAAATTGTAAATAAAAGTGACAAAGTTACTTGATTCTTTTATATTTACCAGGATTTTAAATAACTATTTCATAGCCATTTGAAATCTTGGAAGAATGAACGTATTTAAATTTTATGTAGCACAATAAAATGTGTAAATGTGCTTTTTACTGTTTTGTGGAAAGGACAAGAAAATGTTATAGTACCAGTATTTGATTATTTATAGAATCATTCAGATTTAATTTGTTCCACATCTGCAAGATTTTCTTTTCCATTTTCTTATCATCTTCACTTTTTTTTTTCAGTTTCATGTTAATGGGGGGATGGTTATTATTTGAATGTATCAGGAAATTGAAATCAATACACCTAGGTGATAATAACTTTCAATAATTGTATCCTAATGTACACAGTGTGTTTAATAA
Source organism: Diploptera punctata (assembly GCA_030220185.1). Classification (NCBI taxonomy): domain Eukaryota; kingdom Metazoa; phylum Arthropoda; class Insecta; order Blattodea; family Blaberidae; genus Diploptera; species Diploptera punctata. Next base: position 40,191 of record JASPKZ010000105.1, on the reverse strand, counting down.
ACCTTTAATAAAAAATTATTATTTGAATGAGATTTTTACACTTACAAGGGGAGGTCATGGACTTAAGGTCATAAATTTGAATAAAATTGTAATATATTAAAGTACTCTACCAACACTTTCTGAGCAAAAGGAGAGGGTGCATTACTCAGCGGTTTTCGGAAAAAAAATCTGGCACCTTATATACTGGCATGTTAACGTAGATTGGTGAGAAGCTGGTCTAGCTCAATTTGGTGAGTGCAATTATCATGTTGTTGACTCAGGTTTGATTCCTGTCATCCACACTTTTTTTTAATATTATCTGCAAAAGTAAATGTTAATTTGTAATTATATTTATTTAACAAGTAAGTGTTTTAATTTGGTTTATGAAAAAAAATTTAAAAACACAATTTACGAATTGAATCCTAGTTGTCAGTGTGGTAATCACATGCTCACTGACCAAGCTACGCCATCTTCACGCTGATCTACCTTAACTCACCAGTATATAAGGTGCCAGGATTTTAAAAAAAATAAAAAATGGCTGAGTTTTGCACCCTCTCCTTTTGCTGAAAAACAGTACAGTACTTGGGTATTTTTAAATTTTATTCAAATTGGTGATTCTAAGACCGTGACCTCCCCTTATTAGGTATAAACTACAGATACTGTATCATCAGTAATGTTGTTTTTTAAATTTTTTTATTTGGAATATTATTTCACATGAAATCATCAGATTCTATGGCCTTGAGGCATCTTTTAAGTATTGTTTAAAATAGCAGTTTTATGAAGTAGTAAAATCTCTCTGCTGGAATATCACCTGCATTGCGACAAAATTTATCCATAAATAATAATATGATTCAGTATGCATTAAATTATGAAAGCTTTGGATTATAATGGGTAATATAATATTGTTACTTGAGAAAGTTGAATAGCTAATAAAAATTGCATGAGTAAAAATTAACCTTTGGTTATTTGAGTATAATTCAGTACAAAATATGTTAATAAGGATGATAAGAATATAAACTTTCTCGTTCACTGACCTTGGAGACACACCTTAAGATTTTCTTATGTACTTCTTGACATTTTTAAACTGCAAGAGGTGGGATGGAAACATGGAATTGCTGATTATTGTTAGTAGAGTTTCAAAAGTAAAAATGAATGACACTGTAGGATCAAGCATATATTCAAACCTCTTTGCCAATATATCTCTAAGGAGCTAGTACTACAGCTTTTGGTGGAGAAATAAAAACAGTAGATGTGGTCTCCTTGAACATGTTCACCAAGGAAGTTATTCCAGGGAATTCAAAGGCAGGAGTTGAAGCACTTGCCTTCATCCAAACAGCAGAAAATCAAACCAAATTAGAATGTTGCAAACTGATGAAGCAGTTTTGTATACAAAATAAATAAATAAATAGCATTTCAGTAGATGCCATCACACATTTGTATATTCAGCAATGAAATAGCAGATGATTTTACAAAAACAATAGAATAACAGAAATATTGCAGTTTGAAACATTCCTACAAAATAAAATCAGTGATATAACAAAAGGATTCCAATCAAAACATACAAAAGGAAATTTTGAAGCAAGACCAAAATATGGGAAAAATTTTTCTTAGGAATCCACACTATGAGATATACTTGAATGAGTCATTTCAAAAAGTGATCAAGTGATCATATACAGCCAATCAAATTTTTCAGGAGAGGTAAAAAACTTATTCAACTTGTTCAGGAAAAAAAACATTGAATCTGAAATTGTTACCAAATAAAGTCATAAAGTGGTAAAGGAATAGTGTAGTTGATCCATTCTAACATGGAAACGATGGAAGTAGGTATATAAACATGGAATAATGAGGAAAGTGAATTTGAAAAAAAATTGAAGGTGATCCCTTTTCAAAGTGACTCATTCACTTATTTAGATAACATTTTTTATCACCTTCCTCATATTCTTCTTCTTCTTTTAAACTAGTTTTAGAACTTTATACTTCAGTAATTTCTTGACCGTTGTTTTGTCGTCTTGAAGAACCCCCTTTTGCTCCCTCTGTTGGTAGACTGAAAAACCTCGTAATCAGGTCATTTTTCCTGGGAATTTCAAAGTTCATTAATTTCTCTTTTTTTGTTTATTTGAATGTATATTTTTTCCCAAACAGTGGGTTCTTTTGGTTTTTATATTTGTTTTAATAATTTAGCCTTCTTTTTGATAAGATGTTTCTTGGACCATGCGTGGGCAGCCACTGCAGATTTTTCTACTTCCCCTTTCTTGACGTTCCTGAGATACTCTTTCACTCTGGTTTTCAAATGTCGCTTAGTTTTTCCTATGTAGACTTTCTCACATTCTTCACATTTAATCTGATAAATCCATGATTTATTTTCTTCTATTTTCTCATTTTGTTAGATCTAATTAATTTACTGATGCTATAGTCATTTTTGGGTGCCAACCTTTTGTTGAAATTAAAAAAAAAAATTTGATACTTATGGTGCTTGAATGGATGATTGTGAATTTCCTGAATTTTACATTTTCTTCTTTTTTGTTTAGAAGAGTGTTGATAAATACATTTTTGTCTTTTGAACTTGTTTATTTTCTTGTGTATCATTCTTTCTTCAAATTCACTTTTTGTAGCCACATTTTTTCTTTTTCAGAATTTTCTTTGTTCATGGATATGTTCACTAATCTATGTGTCAAACTATTGAAAACTGCCTCTTTGTGAGCTATGTGATTGAAACCTAAAACTTTTATATAGTTATCTGTATGTGTCTTATTTTTCTGTATATTCCAAATTCTATTTTATTTTCTTCATTCCTTCTTAAGTTAAGATCTAAAAATGGTATTTCTTTATTAATTTCTGTTTCAATAGTGGACTTTATAGTTTGACTATGAATGTTCAGTAATTTCAATGCACATCTATCTGTTTGTGAATAACTATTGCAATTATGTCGTCCACATATCTGCACTAGAACTTAATTAAATGATGTCCACTAATTATCTTATGTTCAAAATTCCCCATGAACAGATTAGCTAAAAATGGAGATAATGGGTTTCCCATAGAAAGTCCTGAATTTTGTTTCTACAGTGAGATCAGTATAGTATTTGACAGCAGACGTGGGATTTGTGCTGTGCGATGACAAAGGCTTACACCTGCAGGCACAGGACTTGAAACGTGCGCTGACTCAGCAATATATGAGTACATCCCACGCATTTACGGTCACAGTCAGATAGTGTACTTCGAGTAGATAAGGTGCTCGGTCGCTTTTCCTTGTGAACTGAATGACGTGTGTATAATGTAAACTGAATGGCATGTGTATAAGTTATTTCAATTTTAAAATTTGTATCTTACAAAACAGGCGTGTATAAGTGCGCACCGAATTGACGTGTGTGTAAGTGTTAAGTGTAAACTGTATAATGGCTAATAATTTTTCTATTGAACAATGTGTATTTATTTATGATCAATATTTGTTAACTCAGTCTGTCGGTCAAGTATGAAGACTCTTTGAAACACGATTCCCGGGTGTAAAAATTCCGTCACGTTCAACAGTCCATAATCTGTACAACAAATTTTATAAAGAGGTGTCAAAATGTATGGATAACGAAGGTGAATATTTCCAGCACCTGCTTCAATAAAGTTGGTATGTACGACAATTAATAAAATAATTACAAAAATGTGTGTGGTTGTATCACCACGATCCTATGCTGTCCATTCCGCCGTGAGTGCGTCAGCAGTGTATAGTGAAATCCCCGCATCTACTGTCAAGTGCTGTACTGATCGCACTGTAGAATCTCCTATTATAGGTGAAAAACATATTATCAATACATAATTTAGTTAGAGTTTTGTATTCAAATACCTTTTCTTTTTCAATCTTATTTCTGTTAAGCCAATTTTCTAAAATGTTCGTAGTTTTGTCCTTAGGAATGCTTTCAAACAATGAAACAACATCAAAAGAAACTAATCTGTCCAATGATTCTAATTGTATATTTTCTAGTTTCTCTGCCAATTCATATGAATTTTCTATTGAAAAGTTTTTCAAATCCATTCATTTTTTAAAATTCATTATATAACCAATTTGATAAATGATACAAAGGAGACCCTATGTTGTTAATTATTGGTCTCATTTTCTTCCCTTCTTTGTGAATTTTAGGGAGTCCATGGATGTTGGAAATTTTTGGATTTGAAATCTTCAGATGAAATTTATCTTTCTTAGTTAAAATGTGATTAATATCCTTAAGAGTTCTTATTATTAATTTCATACATCTCAATGATGGATAAATCATATTTGAAGAGAAAAATATACGCTCAGACCAGGACTTGAACCCGGGACCCTTGGTTTTCTAGTCCAAGTGCTCTACCATTTGAGCTACCTAAATGGTAGAGCACTTGGACTAGAAAACCAAGGGTCCCGGGTTCAAGTCCTGGTCTGAGCGTATAATTTTTCTCTTCAAATATGATCCTTAAGAGTGTTATCTACTTCTTTAATAGTTTTTGTAAAAGGATCTGAATGAATTTCTGTATATTCTTCCGAGTTCAAAAGCTTATTCATTCTATTTTTGTACTCTACCTCATCTAAATTAACCAATTGATTCCCTTTATCAGCTTTGGTAATTACTACATTTTTGCTATTGATGTCTTTAATAATTTCCATATTTCTCAAGCCCCTTATGTTTTTGTTTTTTGGTGATTCTTCAATTTCTTTAATCATTTTTTCACATTGTTTCCTGATTAAAGAAATTAAAGAAACACCAAAAAACAAAGGGGCTAGAAAAATATGGATATTATTAAAGACGTCAATAGCAAAAACGTAGTATTTACTAAAGCTGATTAAGGGAATCAATTGGCTATTTTAGATGAAGAGTACAAAAATAAAATGATTCAACTTTGAACTCAGAAGAATATACAGAAAATCATTCAGATTCTCTTACAAAATTATTAAAGAAGTAGACAAAACACTCTCAAGAATATTAATCACATTTTAACTAAGAAAGATAAATTTCATCTGAAGGTTTCAAATCCAAGAATTTCCAACATCTGTGGATTCCCTAAAATTCACAAAGAAGAGAAGAAAATGAGACCAATAATTAACAACATAGGGTCTCCTACGTATCATTTATCAAAATGGTTAAGTAGTGAATGTTAAAAAATGAATGGATTTGAAAAACTTTTCAATAAAAAATTCATATGAATTTGCAGAGAAATTATAAAATATACAATTAGAATCATTGGACAGATTAGTTTTTTTTTATGTTGTTTCATTTTAATGTTCATATTATTCGTTTTTAAACATCTTAATGATGGACAAATTATATTGAAAAGAAAAATATACGCCTAGACTGGGGTTTGAACCCAGGCCTCCAATCTAAACACGTATTTTTCTCTTCTATATAGTTAATTCCCCAACCCCAAATGCTACGAGCCATTGCTACGATTTTTGCAAATGGCGGTTCCTTTGTTAAGAAGACTTTTTATTGGGAATTTAAACATTACTTATAAAGCCAGTAGTGCTTCTTTTAATGTTCATATAATTCGTTTTTCTTCTTCTTCTTCCTTCCAAGTATTAGGCCAAGGCCTGTTACGATCCTATAGAAAATTTTCCCTCCCCGGGAAATTCTCGTATAAGACTTGAAAGCATAATAATAGTCCCTTCGATTGGTTGCTGGCCAAAGGAAGGCAAGACCAGTGATGGGGCTGCCATCTTATAGCCTCTGGTCAGGCTTTTCTGGAGAAGAAAAGAAAATAAAGGAAAGAAGAAATGGAAGAAAGGAAAGACTCCCTAGCCCTCGGATGTCCTAATAGCGCCGGGGTCGAAAAAAACAAGAGTTAACCAAGAGAGGTTAGATAGTAAAGTTAAAAGAGTGCAAAACACAAGTAAGTGGAAGAAATGTTTTAAACATCTTAATGATGGACAAATTATATTTGAAAAGAAAAATATACGCCTAGACTGTTGTTTCATTGTTTGCAAGCATTCCTAAGGACAAAACTATGGAAATTTTAGAAAATTGGCTTAACAGAAATAAGATTGAATACAAAACTCTTAACTAAATTATGTATTGATAATATGTTTTTTCAGGGAGATTCTAGAAACAAAATTCAGGACTTTCAAAGGGAAACCCTTTATCTCCATTTTTAGCTAATCTGTTCATGGGTAATTTTGAACATAAGATAATTAGTGGACATCATTTAATTTTCAAGTTCTGGTGCAGATATGTGGACGACATAATTGCAATAGTTAATCATAAACAGATAGATGATGCGTTGAAATTATTGAACATTCATAGTCAAACTATAAAGTTCACTATGGAAACAGAATTAATTAAGAAATACCATTTTTAGATCTTAACTTAAGAAGGAATGAAGAAAATAAGATAGAATTTGGAATATATATAAAAAAAAGACATAGGTGAACTATATAAAAGCTTCAGGTTTCAATCACATAGCCCACAAAGAGGCAGTTTTTAGTGAACATACCTGTAAACAAAGAAACTCATGAAAAAAAGAAAAAGAACACATAATCAATGTGGCTACAAAAAATGAATTTGAAGAAAGAATGATACACAAGAAACTAAAAAAGTTCAAAAGACAAAAATGTATTAATCAAAGCACTCTTCTAAACAAAAAATATGAAAATGTAAAATTCAAGAAATTCACAATCATCCATTCAAGTACCATCAGTTTCAAAATTTAAAAAAAAAATTTTGACATAAGGTTGGCACCCAAAAATGACTATAGCATCAGTAAATTAATTAGATCTAACAAAATGAGAAAATAGAAGATAAAAAATAAGGGATTTATCATATTAAATGTGAAGAATGTGAGAAAGTCTACATAGGAAAACTAAGAGATATTTGAAAACCAGAATGAAAGAACATCTCAGGAACGTCAAGAAAGGGAAAGTAGAAAAATCTGCAGTGGCTGCCCACGCATGGTCCAAGAAACATCTTATTGAAAAGAAGGCTAAATTATTAAAACAAATAGAAAAACCAAAAGAACTCACTGTTTGAGAAAAAATATACATTCAAATAAATGAAAAGGAGAAATTAATGAACTTTGAAATTCCCGGGGAAAATGACCTGATTTCAAGGTTTTTCAGTCTACCAACAGAGGGTGCAAAAGGTGGCTCTTCAAGACGACAAAACAATGGTCACAAAATTACTGAAGTGTAAAGTTCCAAGACTAGTTTTAAAAAAGAATAATATTACCCGTTTAAGGAGTAAGCGCAGTTGTTGATGGAGGGCACTGGAGTCGTGTTTATGCAGGAATAGACCACATGACACTGCTATCTACGAGTGCAAAGGGGAATGGGACGTGGGACACTGACAGTGTACACTGCCTTATATGACGTCATGTGTACCAACAAACAGAGCGTCCTGATTCTTCTGCCTGCAGAGATACTTTGAATGAGTAATAAGTGATAAAATATGTTACCTAAATAAAATGGGAAAATATATTGAACTAGCAGTAGAAGTTAAACACAAATACCACAAAGAAATGTAGCTAAATTCAGATTGATGCAGGACAAGAAATGACTACTTAGCCCATAATAATTTACATGGAATTGACAGAACCAACAGAAGATGTGTACTTTACAACATTCCAGATGACTTAATGGATAGTCAAAATCTCCTTCATTGTCCAATGTTAAACCATAATGCACAGTATAATAATAATTTAACAAGTCTGTACTCCAGAGATAAACTTAATATGTGTGTGTGTGTGTGTGCGCGTGCGTGCATGCTTGCATGTGACAAAATTAAACATAAAACTTAGAAAAAATAAATATTACAGAAAAATTAAATTAATATTGGGAAGCTAAAGCTATTACTATGATAGAAATAAGTAAATTAATAAACACAATTAAATTATTGTAAATCAATGGTAAAGAGAAAAATTTTTGCCTGAACCGGGAATCGAACCCCGAACCTTTAGCTTTCCGTGCTAATGCTCAGACCACCGAGCTAATCCAGGCTTCATTCCCATCCAAGCAAGAATCCTTCCTTAACTTTGTTACATCTGATCAGTGAAAGCTAACTATACATTGTTAGGTTGAAAGGCATAAAATGGATGATGGTAAATTAATTTAACATGTATCATATCTTATAAATTTTCAATTTAGGAGAAATTATTTAAATTGAAAAATAATTATAAAGCTATGAATGACATTCCATTGAGATAGAATCTCATAACATTATACATAAAAATGTTAACAGAGAGGGTGTGTGTCAAAGTGGCACCAGAAGGTTCTTCATAGTAGTCAGATGGAGTTGAGAATAGAAATAATTTCTTCGAATAATATTCTAAGGGATTCAAGTTTTTAGTTGATTTAAAAGTATGTTCATTATGATTGGGATTAACTGATTTGTAATTTTATTTCTTTGTTGGTTGTACATTTTGCAAAAATGGTTTTTTAGCAAAATTAATTGCTGTGTGGAAAATCTATTTTTGCTTTTGTTCCATACAGAATTGGACAATGTTATGCATCAACTGGCTAAGTGCCATTTTTAAAAAAAAGGGATATTTTGATGCCATCTGTTGCACTGACTCATGAAGTAAATGTATGCACACTTTAGTGCCAAATCTTTAATATAGCCTTATTATTATAGAAAAATATAAACACTATCAGCTCTATCAGAAATTGTATGTCTAGTAGCAAATTGCTATGAAACCAGATCTTTATAAATGCTAATCTAAATTTTGCATCATGCAGCAGAGGACCAAATGTTCTCGCTTTTAGATTGTTGATGCATAACTTTCAAACAAGGAAAATAGCTTGCAATATCCAGTATTGTTGGTTTGGCACTGCAATAAATAGTGAAGACTGACTTACACTTTAAATGTATTTTTCTTAATACTTACATAATAGTGCATAGCCGGTTGATGTATAACGCCATCCAATTAACCTTTAAAGGATGAATGTCACTTATACGTGACGGCTTGTATACTCCTACCAACAAAATCAGATATATTGACATGTTGCATGTAGTAAATAAGGGTATTAAGACACTTAAATTCCAGTAACTGGGTAGTGATGGGCATTTAAAGACTCCATACGTTAAAGATTAAATTTTGTTTAGAATTGTTAAGGAGTACTCAATTAAAATTTTACAAAATGATGGCAGTACCTGTCTTAACATATGCAAGTGAGAATTGGACTCTTAACTGTTCAGACAGAAAAAAAAAATAGAAACTGCAGAAATTAAGTTCTTATGTTCAGTAGCAGGTGCGAAAGTTTGGACAGGAAAAGAAATTAAGATATTAGAAAATACTTAAATATTTTTAATTTAACAAATAAAATTGACAACATGAGAAACAACTAGTATGAACACGTTAAAAGAATGCCTACAGATAGAATCCCTCAGCTATTATTAAAGTAAAAACCAATAGGATATAGAAGTGTTGGATGCTCATTTACTAGATTGGAAGATTCATTAAATCCCACTTTATGTGAAAACAGATCAAAAGGCCTATCATGAAGTAGAAGAAGAAGAAGAAGAAAATTGTTAATACACTTTTTATGTTATTTTCATGTATACTGTGGTTCTAATAGGTTTACCATACGAAATAAGTTCTAATTCGTGGAATTTTAATATAAATTAATGTATTCCTTAGATTCTTATGAGTCCCGTGCCGTAGCCGAGTGGTTAAGGCAGTAAGCCTTGGCGCAGAGCTACGGGACTTGCGCTGGTTCGAGTCTCCATGGGGGAAGACATTTTCTCATGGTATCTCGGCCAGTATGGGACCGGTGCCCACCCAGCATCGTGATACATTTGGGTAGCTACAATAAGTAGCGGCTCCAGGTTGAGAAAACCAGCTATAACGGCTGGGGGACTCGACATGCTGACCACATGTCACCCCTACACTGGCTGATTATCATCTACCTCTGTGATTGACACATGTGGATGTGAGGCCAGCAGCCGGCTGGTAGGCTAAGGGCCTTGTAGGCCTGTTGCGCCAGGAGTTTTTTTTTTTTTAGATTCTTATGATTATGGGTATTACTTAGATTCTTATGATTATGGCCACTTCAAGTAAGATAGAGAATTGAGACTTTGCAAGTATTATTTATAGTCACAAAGGCAATGATGTTAATGTCACTCATTACTAGAGACCAGATTATATGCAACATAACAAGCTCGATATATGCATGCAAATATTCATGAAAAATGCCTAAAATATGCATGAAAAATGTCAATATATGCTATACCAAATAATAAAAAAATAATACCAGTAATTATGATGATCTTGATGAAGATTTTCGGGCTGTAGGCTGTGGTCGTGAGGCTTGTAGTTCCCTGTCGTTTTGCCAAAGACTGCGTCTGGCATCCTCAAGGGTTGTCTCAAGAACCCTTGAGGATGCCAGACGCAGTCTTTGGCGAAACGTCGGGGAACTACAAGCCTCACGACCACGGCCTACAGCCCGAAAATCTTCATCAAGATCATCATAGCAACTCTGGCCGTGAAAGTCTACGTGAATACCAGTAATTATTACTTTATTAGATATTTTATTTATCTTCTTTCTTCTTCTTCCTCTACGCATGAAAGCTGGCAGCTTGTTGCGTGTTCATTCACTACAGGTCTGGGGTATGGTGACATCCTTCCATCGTAGTTGTGGTCTTCCTAATGGCCTTTTCTGCTGAGGTGTCCAGTCACATACTTTCTTCACTAATCTACTGTTCTCCATTCTATCTATGTGATCGTTCCAATTTAATCTTCTATCATTTATCCAAAGGTTTATAGGTTCAATTCTATCATTTATCCAAAGGTTTATAGGTTCAATTTCACATTCTTCTCTGATAACAGAGCTGCGAATTTTCTCTCTCGGCGATTTTCCTACGATTTATTTTATTTTTAAATTAACATAATAATTAGTATTATATTACCTATTTATTAATATCATTTATCACTGATAAATTAAAAATTATCAATCAGTATCAGGCAAAAATATTGTTCACAAATTAAAATATTTTACATTTTGCTACTATTGTAAACAAAAACGATCAGGTACTGTTCCAAATGTTTGATAGTAAGGTTGTGTCTTCGATCGCTCAAAATATGTTTATAAACAGAAAAGGAACGTTCTACGTCAACTGAAGTAATTGGGCAGTATTTTATTTTGGGTGCTATTTTGGCACATTATTTTTGGCAAAAGCTCGCCTGTCCTATATATAAAACTATTAATTTGACACAAAGCTTCAAAGCCAGGGTTATCATTCAAAATATTTTCAAACTTTTCCTTAAGTTTGCTTGGAAATACCTCCGGCAATAAGGAGTTCAGTTAACGGATTTTATCAATTAACTGAATAGATTCAATCAACACCAAACTTTGAATTTCAAGCTTTTTAATAGTTGCAGGTGTATGACAAAAAATGAGTGCTAATCACAGCTGTTTTTTTAATAGCCTACTGGAATCATTAAATGCTTTCTTGCACTGACTAACTGCCAAAGCCTCTGCACTATCAAAATTGTTTACTACACTTTTGATGACCTCGAAATGTTCATTGTAAAGCAACACAGATTTTTAAAATGTTCTAAATATAGCGCAAAAATATGCATTATCACCAGTTTTTAGTTAAAGTATGCAATAACAGTTGAAAAAGGTCTAAATATGCATATGCAACATGCAAATGCATATAATCTGGTCTCTACTCATTACACTTTTCAAGCTCCAGATTCCATGTTTTACCAATATATGACTTTTCTGTGATCTTATTTTAATTCATGTGTCAGTTTTGGCATGTTATGTGGAATAATAAGTATAGTTCGCCGATGAAGTGAATGAAAGCGAGGGACGAAAGGAATTCCAAGCGATAAAATACCAACTCGCCTACTGATAATAGGCACAGTCATTATATGTCACGTATCTGTGTGGTTTATTTCGGGCGCATTCTACATATTTATATTTTTATGTGTACTTTGTATAGTTAAATTTCTTTTTAAGTTTAGTTACAGTGCCTAATATTTACTTTAGTTTCAATAATGTCTCATAAGAAAGGACAAACTATTCACAGCGAGGCAAGGGAGATGATTAAAAATGTTATTAAAGTGTGTGATGAAGAATCGAGATCAGGAGAACTGAAATATTTAATTTCCCAAAAAAATTAACGTGTTGCTAAATATTGTGGTATATCAGAACACAGCGTATCCAATATAAGGAAGGAGGGTGTTGTGGCTGGTGATATTTCATTATGTACTCCAGGAAAAAAGAGATCTCGGGCTGAGGAACATAAAGCTCATTGTGACGATTTTGATAGAAGAGTGATTCGAGATATAATTAGGGACTTTTATCAGAACAAGAAGATAGTTCCGACAGCTCCCAAACACCTTGAAGAAATTAAAAAACAATAGACTTCCCCTGGCAAGTAGACGCTTTAAGGAAGTTGCTACATTACATGGGTTTCACATGGTAAAAATGCGGCACTAAGAGAAAAGTTTTAATAGAGCGTCCAGACATAATTTATTGGCGGGCCAGATACTTGAGAACTATTAAAAAGTACAGAGATGAAGGAAAAAACATTATTTATATTGATAGACCTATAGGAATGCAAGGACACTTAGCTCTTCGATTGCCTCCGTATATGTGCGAACTCAATGCAATAGAACTGGCATGGGCTGCAATAAAGAGATATGTTAGAGAAAATAATGTTACTGGTGACCTGTCCCTAACAAGACTACAGGAATTGACTCAAAGTGCGGTGAACTCAATCACACCGACAGATTGGAGGGCTAACGTCAGTCACGTTAGGTCTCTGGAAGATGAATTCTGGAAAAAGGATGGATTAATGGAAGATGTGATGGACAGTTTCATCATATCATTAGGAGGAATGGATTCGAGTGGAGAGGAAGACAATAGTGAAAATAGTAGTGAGGATTGTTCATCAAACTCGGAACTGGCACGCCCGCTAAGCTTCTAATGATAAGGTAAGTTATAGTACAATCCCTCGTGATATGATGTACTGACTAATGAATTCCTATTCCTTTCATACACTTCGTCTGCGGACTATATCATGAATGGTAAGGAGTTGCCATTCAGGTTAGTACATGTATTGAGCGCAGCAGCATACGATTACTTGTAGATCCTTACAGTGTACTGAGGTCAGCATTGAAGGGTTAAGCTTGTTTGATTAAAATGGATTCAGTTGCTACTATTCTTTGCAGTACTCTTCTAAATACAGATATGAAATCTTTTCTTTATTTGATCTCTTTGTTACATGTCATGTATTCGTTCTAGAAGTGTTATGACCTGAGAAAGGGGTTTTCATTTATTCTTTTCATGGTGTGACCCAGTGAATGCTTTCCATTTGGGCAATATTAAATATTGACTTAGGTAATCTGGATGAGTCTATTCCCCTATCATCCTCTTTCCAGTTCTAATAATATTTGTTGATGTAATTGTTAAGTTCTTGTAACTAGTCTACATTTTTGATGATCTTGAAGAAGATTTTCGGGCTGTAGGCCGTGGTCGTGGGGCTTGTAGTTCCCCGACGTTTCGCCAGAGACTGCGTCTGGCATCCTCAAGGGTTGTCTTGAGACTGGCAATTCTGTCCGCTGTCTGTCCTATTTATACGTTCACCGCGATGTGTTCGTAAGTTGTATCTGCCTTCTGATTGGTCAGCATTAGGGACTTCCATTGCTCCAATGAGATTGCTGTTTGATGGTCTAGTCGACTGTACGTTATATCTGCCTTCTGATTGGTCAGCGGTAGGGACTTCCATTGTTCTACATTTTTCTTTTGCTCCCAATGATGTAACCAGCTATTTGGCATTCTTTTGAAGAGCCGAGTTTTGTTTATTCTGATCTAATTAATGCTCTTGTTGAATTCAAAACAGCTGTTCTATGAAGACAGAAATAAGGTTAAACAAAACAAGAAATTAAATGAGACGGACTTTAATTTTTTCCAATTCTCTGGCAGTGTTTAAAGATTATGGGTCCAGTCATATAAGACAACAATGTAAAACCATAACATTTGAAAGCCCTATGTGGTGCTCCTACTGCATGTGAGTAATAAGTTGATCTTTTTGCTTCAGGATATAGTAACTTGAAATCTTCTCTCATTAATTACACTAGTCTGCATGATATCAGATAACTGAAAACTAATATGTTGTATTAGTTCACTTTTTTATCATATTTGAAGAGAAAAATTATATGCTCAGACCGGGACTTGAACCTGGGACCCTTGGTTTTCTAGTCCAAGTGCTCTACCATCTGAGCTACTTGCTCAGGTAGCTCAGATGGTAGAGCACTTGGACTAGAAAACCAAGGGTCCCAGGTTCAAGTCCCGGTCTGAGCGTATAATTTTTCTCTTCAAATATGATTTATCCATCATTGAGATGTATGAAATTAATAATGAAAACATCACTTTTTTATGCTGATTCCAGTACAGTTCTTAGTTTTCTTCTATCATGTACAATTTTTTTCACAATGGACCTAATCTGTTTTCATATATTTATTGGTGAAAGCATAATATGTGCCAGATGGTAATGGGTATTGTTGGAGGGAAATTTGTCAATTCAAGCCTCTAAGCCTTTAGTTTGGCACAACTGCTGCTGAGGTTGTTATTGGGTGACTTTGGAAGTGTTGTTCATCTCAGGCACTTGCATTATCAATGCTGTTCTCATTTTATATCTCTAGTATGACTGCAAGTATGGCAATGTCTACACGCAAGTGTGTGAACAATCCTAACGTTTTCTTCTATATTTGTGGAAATTATATAATGCTTAAGCAAAGAATGGATATTACAGACTTTGTGAAAAAAGCTTACTATGCTTATTTTAAAGTGAAACTTGATGATCAGAATAAGGCGTGGGCGCCGAACAAAGTTTGCCGCTATTGCGTTGAGAGGTTAAGATTGTGGACGAAAAGGAAGAAAACGTGCATGCCGTTTGCGATTCCTATGGTGTGGAGTGAACCTAAAGACCACCTTAATGACTGTTACTCCTGTTTGCTTACTGTTCAGGGGTGTAATTAAAAAAATAAGAACCAAATTGAATATCCAAGCATCCTTTCAACCATTGAGCCAGTTCCATATGAAGAAGAGCTGCCTGTTTCTCTTCCTCCAGCTGTTTTAGAGAACCTGACAGAATATAATGTTAAAAGTGAACTTGATGCAATCACTGATGACGATACTGATGATATATATCAGCCTGAAGACGGCTTTACTCCACAACAGTTCTCTCAAAGTGGCCTTAACGATCTAGTTTGTGATCTGAATTTTCCAAAGGAATCTGCAGAACTACTTGGCTCACGGCTTAAAAGTAAGAATCTTCTAGAACCAGGAACACGTTACTCATGGTACAGACACAGAGAAAAATAACTAGAACCTAATTACAAGGCAATTATGGAAAATATGTAGGAAATTTTCAAAAAGTTGAATTGTAACATGAGTGTGAAAGTCCACTTTCTATGTTTCCATAACGGCTACATCCCCTAAAATCTGGGACATTATAGTGAAGCGCAAGGTGAACGTTTTCACCGAGATATGAAAGAGATGGAGAGGAGGTACCAGCAAACATGGAAGGAAACTACTGTTGGATGTTGATGAGGGAGACTAAAATGGAGGAACTTCAAGGAAGTCAAAGAAGAGAAGGCTTCAAAATTAATGGAACACCATTTACTCTCTGTTTTGTTACAAGGTAGTCACAAAATTATTAGGACAGTTCTCTACATCTCTACAGTACTTTTAACTTGTATTTTTAACAAATAATTATCTTGTGTGAAATGAAATTTGAATATATTTGTGCTTGTAGCAGCTAAAAATGTGAAAATATAAATTCTTATTTTGTGTAAAAACCTGACGTGATAGACAAAAATGGAAATCATTTCCGGAATCAGTGTAAATAATTATTTAAGGACACCTGTTTTAAATAAATCATCTGAAAAAAAGTTTTAAAATGCAGACTTGTGTTATCAATGAATTGAAGATCTGCTGAATAATGAATTGAAAACTGTGAAGTTTCTTATAAAAATTTTATTTTAGATTTTTTAGTGGATGAAACCGTTATGTTTATGGATTTTAGTTCTTTTGCTACCACTTTTTCACAATTGAAATGTTTGAATGGAGTTTCCAGTCATAGGATGATACATTTTATACAGTTTAGTTGAACAAAAAAAAAGTCACTTTCATTTTTGGTATTTTTGTTATATAATGCTTAATTTCTGATAATTGGATTAATCCAGGCAGATTAAAATAGGAATTATCTTCTTGACATTATATTATATTTATTAAAGTTCATCTTTTGGGTAGGTATAAGATAGTTATTATTTATAGTTTATATTGTTTGTGAAAATTAGCAAATTGAATTTTCAGATAAATTTGTTAGTAAAATCTGATGCAGAAAAACATTACAAAGCTTTACTGTCAGAAACTAGAAATGGGTTTATGGAAACAATAGAAAATCCAACTATAGAAATGAACGCCCTGGAATTTGATACAATAGATATAGAATTAGAAATTCAAACCCTAAAGAATAAAAAGGCACCAGGGCCGGGAAACATACCCAATGAGTTAATTAAATATGGCCCAAAAAATTTAATAGGTAGATTGAGGGACTTGTTTAATAAGTGCATTGCAATACAGAAGATTCCTGATGAATGGAAAATAAGCTACATTGTACCAATATACAAGAAGGGCGATAGAAGAGACGCAAAAAAACTACAGAGGACTAAGTATAAATAACACATTATATAGAATATTTATGAAGTTATTAAAAACAAAGTTACAAAAAGATATTAAATACAAATTAGGAGAAGATCAAAATGAATTCAGACCAGGAAGGTCATGTGTTGACAATATATTTGCAATACAACAGTTAATTGAAAAACGGACTGCAGTTGGAGAAGAAACCCATTTGACAATGATAGATTTAGAGAAAGTTTATGACTCAATTCCGAGGAACAAATTATGGGAAGTATTGGAGAAATACAATATTGATAGAAACCTAATAGAAATTATTAAACAAATCTATAAAGATAACTCCGCTTATGTTAAAATTGGAAATATAATGTCTAATCCTATAAAAACCACAAAGGGATTGAAACAAGGGTGCAGTCTATCACCAATTTTATTTAATATTTATGTAGAATTTATATTAATGAAATGGAAACAAAGCTGCAAAGGTATGGGGATCCCAGTAGGCAACAGATTTTTGCTGACATCACAATTTGCCGATGATCAACTGGTTTTAGCGCAAGACAAATTTTATATGGAATTCATGATAAAAAGGTTGAAAAACACATATGAATCATGGGGTCTCACAGTAAATTTACAAAAAACAGAATATCTGGCAATAAATAGCAATGAAAGAGAAAATTTAATATTGGAAGAAGGATTCCAAATAATGCAAGTGAAACAAACTAAATATTTGGGAATAATTATGAATAACATTGAAGGTATATGCAAAGAGGACATAAAACATAGAATTGAATTGAGTAGCAAAATAATATCATCGTTAAATTCCATATGGCGGGATAAGCATATTTGGAAAGACACAAAAAAATATATTGGTTAAACATTGGTTGCAATGTATGGAAGTGAGGTATGGACAATCAATAAGTACTACAAGAATAGACTAATAGCTCTAGAAATGGATTATTTACGCAGAAGTGCCAGAAAGTCAAAATTAGAACATGTCACAAATAAGGAAATTAGAAACATAATGGAAGCAGAAGAAAGCATAATTGAAAGAATTGAGGAGAAGGAATTAAAGTGGTTAGGACATGTTTTAAGAATGGAAGATGAGCGATGGCATCCGAACAGAAAGAAGAAAAGAGGGAGACCAAGGTTAACATGGAAGGAAAACATGAAGACAGTAATGCAAGCTAGAGGGCTAAGCATCGAAGATGCCCAAGACCGTAGGCTTTGGAGGTTTGACACGGGAAGACGGCAGCAGCTGTAAAAACCCGAAGATAGATAGAATAGATAGAGAATTTTCAGATATAAAAAGTAAAATAAAAACCAAGGTTTTGAATCATCTTGGATACATATGAAAACAACCAGTAATTCATAAATGATAACATTGTAACAGAATTGCAAATATATCACTTTTAAATATTTCACCATAAATAAAGTGAAAATAATATTTGTAAAATAATATGTGGAAATATGAATGTTTGCAAATCTTTGCTCGGTTTTACAAAAAAATCAAAGAGCAACAGTTCATATATGGGCAGGTTAAAGTTGTAGTAGTAAGTAATTTTTGTCTACAGTAAAATTGTAACCACTATAATGCATTGTAAAACTTCAATTCAATTCAAGCGTCTGTTAAATTTAGATCCAGATGTCACTTCAAGATATTAACATGACAAAATTTTGTTCCTGAATTTATTACAATATTTTTCGTATTATAATAATAATACTTTATTTATTCTGGCAGAGTTAAGGCCATAAGGCCCTCTCTTCCACTCAACCAGCACAAATACAAATAAATATTCGACAAATATAGATATACACTATACTAATTATAAACAGTTAAAGATACAATAAATGTAGCAATGTAAATGTCATGTACAAACAACATTTTATAGGGTAATAACAATAATGATACGATGATAATAATAATAATCTCTATCTTCGGGTTTTTACAGCTGCTGCTGTATTCCCGTGCCAAACCTCCAAAGCCTACGGTCTTGGGCATCTTCGATGCTTAGCCCTCTAGCTTGCATTACTGTCTTCATGTTTTCCTTCCATGTTAACCTTGGTCTTCCTCTTTTCTTCTTTTTGTTAGGATGCCATTCATATAGTTGCTTCGGCCATCGCTCATCTTCCATTCTTAAAACATGTCCTAACCACTTTAATTCCTTTTCCTCAATTCTTTCAATTATACTTTCTTCTGCTTCCATTATGTTTCTAATTTCCTTATTTGTGACACGTTCTAATTTAGACTTTCTGGCACTTCTTCGTAAATAATCCATTTCTAGAGCTATTAGTCTATTCTTGTAGTACTTATTGATTGTCCATACCTCACTTCCGTACATTGCAACAGATTCCACCAATGTTTTACCAATATATTTTTTTGTGTCTTTCCAAATATGCTTATCCCACCATATGGAATTTAATGATGATATTATTTTGCTAATAATAATAATAATAATAATAATATAAATATGATACATTATACGGGAAACACCAATTAATATATATATATATATATATATATATATATATATTACACTGGATAATAATGAAGTTGAGTTTAGAGCAAATATAAATTTAGATTTCTTTTAAAAGATGCCAATGTCCGGCAGCCCCTTATTTCTTGTGGTAGGGAATTCCAGTTGCGAGAAGTGGAGATGGTATATGACATGGAGTGATGTGATGTCCTATGTTGCGGTATATTAAGTAAGAGACTATGTTGTGATCTTGTGTTTTAGGTTATGGTTTGAGGATAGATACTGGAAACGGGATGATAAATAATTGGGAATCGAGGTATATAGGATCTTAAATAGGAGAATTAGACAGTGCGATTTTCTTCTCTCTTTTAGATGTAGCCATGACAATTCGTGGAATAATGGAGAAATGTGATCGTATTTTCGAACATTAAATATGAATCTGATACACATATTATGGACACGCTGCAGTTTGTCCGACAATCCGTCACTTATGTCAGTTAGTAGAACGTCACAGTAGTCAAAATGCGGCATCACTAAAGTTTGGATTAAAATTCTTTTAAGTATTATGTTATTTTCTGAAAAACAAAGAAAATATTTATGTTTTTATTATTAATTTAACACTTCTCACTGAAGGATAAATTATATTTGAAGAAAAAAATTTTACATTCAGACTTAGTTTGAACCCAGGACCTTTGGCTTTTCAGGCCAATGCTCTACCACTGAGCTACCTGAGAAACTTCAATCTAAACACAAAGGTCCTGGGTTCAAACCCCAGTCTGAGCATATAAGTTTTCTCTTCAAATATAAAGAAACTATTACTTACATCACATAACTTTAATCCTCTATTTCTGTTAGTGGTTGGAAAGTTACAACCCCTCTTGCACTTTGTTACATCAGTTGAACATCAGTAATCTTTGACCCTTGTTACCTTCATTTATAGATGTTAATTATATTTTCATGTCTTAGGAGCAATCCATGTTTTTTTTATGACACTTCATAGTACAATTATTTTTAGGATGATGTTATTAATATGTACCAAGGCTATCTCTTTTCATCTGAAGGGAACTTTGCAAAGTTGAATAATGAAACCCCAAGAATTACATACTTATTTCAGTTACCAATTATTTTGTGGGGGGAGAAAATTAAAAAAAAGTTGAGTTGAAATATCATGGAAATAATAAATAAGTTTAGTGTGCGTTCTTCTTACCTCATATAGTTGTTTCTTTAAGGCATATGTTTCACAGAAACAACTATATAAAATAAAAAGTGATCCCACTGCAGGCCATAGGAGACCTTAGGGGTAGTAGGAGGTTAAGGCTCCCACTTTTTCTAGACAATCGCAGTTGATGTCAGCCAGGTTGTCAACCCTGTGTGACGGCCGCCTTTACCCCCAGAACAAGCATCTGGTAGTCATTTCCGTTAGAGGCTGAGTCGACCCCAGGGACATGGTGCGACCAGAAGGTTTGTGTCAGTTTTAAAAATCCTGACCCCACCGGTACTCAAACACTCAACCTTCCAGTTTGTAGTGCAGTGCCTTAATCACTATGCTACAGTGTACCCCAATAACTATATGAGGTAAGAAGAATATAGACCACACTTATTTATTAAGTAAAATCTCGTAATGTTAGGTTCCTGTTGTATTTTAAAATTATGGAAATATCTTAGCAAAGTAATTTATTTATGTAGAATATGCCAGTTTCCAGAATGTTTATTCTCATTTCATGAACATTACTTTACTTTATAGTTAAAGGAAAAGCAATATCCTAAGCGTTGACCTATGGTAGTGGAGCATTGACACTAAGGGTCGTATGCAAATACATTACTCTCTACTCAAATTACTTCCAATCACTGGTGACCTGAGATCGAATTAATGGCCGCCTTAACCGGTCATGCATGAATGTTGACGTTTTCGTAATATTGGCAACGAATTACCCAGAATTCTCAGCGATAAAACCACTTCCGTTATTTTCGTCTGCTATAGAGGAATGCATTTATGCTTGCATCCCGCAAATAATACCGTATACAAACACGTCTGCGACGCGCAATATTACGCCGATTCTCCTGTTCTTCCAGTTGAATTCTTTGGTAGACTCTATCAAATTCCTCTTCTCCGCGTATACCGAAAATATGATCGAAGTCTTCAAGGTCCGACATCTTGGATAAGTTTCAAACCACATCGGTTCCCTTCGGGATTTTCACATAAGTTTATATCTTGAGCTACGATCTTAAGGTACCTTGTCAGGTAGCTTTACAATTATTACCGCGTGAATAGATTTCTGAGTAAGAAAAATGTGTTTGAATAAAACTTTATCAGCAGAGAACGCCTTTTACTGTCTAATGCGTTCAAACATTCGACCCTAAAAAGACAACATGAAAGCAGAATAATGGCTTGTGAAATGAGATTCATGCGCAGAACAGCGGGTTACACCAGATGGAATCGGAAAAGGAACACCGATATCTTAAAAGAATTGAAGACTACGCCAATTTTGGAATAAATTAAACAGTACCAACTAAATTGGAAACACCATCTTGAAAGAATGAGTTCAAATCAGATCCTCAAAGCTGTTTATAATTATATACCAAGAGGACGAAGATGTCTGGGCCGTCCTATGAAATGCTGGAGGGAAAATTTTCTATGATCGTAACAGGCCTTGGCCTAATACTTGGAAGGAAGAAGAATTAAGAGGCCCTTGGAATAGTAGAAAGTTAAGGCTCCCATCTTTCTAGACATTAGGCATTAGATGTGAGGTGAGTTGTCAACCCTGAGTGATGGCTATTTTTACTCCCAGAACATAGTCTGGTGCTCATTGATCCCAAGACTTAGGTGCTGTCAGAAGGTTTAGGCCAGTTTAAAAATCCTGACCTCATCAGGAATCATAAGTTTGTAGCATATTGTCTTAACCAACTATGTTATGGCATGCCCCCATTGCTTTTAAAATTGGAAGAATACTGCTGAAGAATCTCTAAGTTATAAAGGAACTCTTGCTACAAACTAATGTTTTTATATCATAATTTGTAAATAGCATAATATATATTATGTAGTATTTATTGTAACATTTTTATCAGAAAAAGATAACAGTTTGAAGCAAATTTTTTACACTTATCTTCATTTTTACTTATCATTCTGTTCAGATAAAGTATGTAATACAGCAGATTTTACGGTAGTGATGATATAAGTATCAACCACACTATTAGATTTATTGATTGAATAAATAATCTCTTATTGCAAACTTGAGAATGTGATATTCATTATTTGAATTCATATGAATGGAAAAGAACTAATCACAATAATAGTCTTCTTCCTTCCAAGTATTAGGCCAAGGCCTGTTACGATCCTATAGAAAATTTTCCCTCCAGCGTTTCATAGGACGGCCCGGACATCTTCGTCCTCATGGTATTATAAACAGCTTTGGGGATCCAATTTGAACTCATTCTTTCAAGATGGTGTTTCCAATTTAGTTGGTACTGTTTAATATATTCCAAAATTGACGTAGTCTTCAATTCTTTTAAGATATCGGTGTTCCTTTTCCGATCCCATCTGGTGTAACCCGCTGTTCTGTGCATGAATCTCATTTCACAAGCCGTTAGTCTTCAATTCTTTTAAGATATCGGTGTTCCTTTTCCGATCCCATCTGGTGTAACCCACTGTTCTGCGCATGAATCTCATTTCACAAGCCGTTAGTCTGCTTTCATGTTGTCTTTTTAGTGTCCATGCTTCACTACCATAGGTCAACACTGGTCTAACCAAAGTGTTATATAAACATAATCTGGTGTTTTTTTGTACAAGGGATGGTTTCATAACTTGGTTAATAATTCCCAAACTTTTGTTATAACTAGTAATTTTATCAGGGATATCCTTTTCATCCCAGATATAGAGATAATATCCAAGATATTTAAATTGATTATATCTCTCTAAAAAAATTTTACTTTGTATGGGGTCCTTCCCATGAAATGCCATAATTTTAGTTTTGTTAATTGATATTTCTATATTAAATTTGGCAGCTATTTTTTGTAAATTATAAATTGATCGTTGCAAATTGTTTTCGGAAAGTGCCAGAAGAGCTAAATCATCTGCAAAAAGAATAGCATCGAGTTTGAGGGTCCTATTGATGGGTATATACCCTCGTTGTGTTTTCCTCCATTCGTTTATTAATCTATTCATATATATATAATGGAAAGCACTGGTGAAAGAACAGAGGCTATAAGATGGCAGCCCCATCACTGGTCTTTCCTTCCTTTGGTCAGCAACCAATCGAACGGACTATTATTATGCTTTCAAGTCTTACACAATAATAGTATATTTTACAGAACTATTCAAGGCCTGAAAATAATCAATTAAAGGAAAATAAAGTACAAGAACAAGTTGTAGAAAATATGCCCATTACAGTGTTGAGCTTTCAATTCTTTGATAACTTTTGAAACCTTCATGCATTCTCATATAATCCTTTAACTAGCATTGTTCTAGGAAAGAAATTATGATCAATTTAAAAGATAATTTTTAAAGATGGAAATGTTTGCGGCTGTATAAATTAAAAGCAATAAACATTCAGTAATTAAATACTGTTCAAAATTGGACTATTATAGGAAATATTTCACTATGAAGTTTAATTTAAAATAAAATTCATTGTAGCTCACCTCATATCCTGTCTTCTAATTAGATCATTTCAAAACCTAGGTGGTTTCATCATCAATAAAATCACAACTGATGTTCAGTTGTCCACAAGCACTGCTTCTTACTCCATTTGTTGGTGGATCGATGAACCTCTGAATCATATCAACTTCCCCGGGAATTTCAAAATTCATTAATTTTTTCTTGCTTTTTTAATGTGGATTTTTTCTCCCAAACCAAAAAGTTCACAGTTTGGGAAAAAAATCCACATTCAAGAAAACAAAAAAGAAAAATGAATGAATTTTGAAACTTCCGGGGAAGTTGATTTAATTCAGAGGTCATCTATCCACCAACAGATGGAGTAAGAAGCAGTGCTGAATAGCTGAACATTGTTCGTGAATTTACGGATGATTAAACCACATTGCTATCATTTTTAAGAAAATGGGGCCAGGCATAGAAAATATCCAACACTAGAATATAGTCTACCACTGTTCTGAAAAAAAAAATACAGTCAAAAATTAATTTCATATGCTAGTATTTGATGAGTTGTATATATAATCTGATAATAATCATATTTTTTAAAAAAGTTTGTCACCTTTTTTGCCTTTATGGAAGAAAGGACAATAAAATGTTTAGAACTAACTGACTTGCTGGCACTATCGAACCCATAGGTTAATGACCATGTGGACATTAGCTCTCCACACATCTCTATCCTGAGATGTTTTTCAATGATCCCCTATATAATCTATTTCCCTCGTCATATTTAATGTTATTCTCCCACCCCATTCTTGGTCTACCAACTGGGCGTTTTCCCTCTAGTTTTCCTATAAGAAGTTTCCATACCCCTCTTCCATTTCCCATTCATGCCACATGTCCTGCCTATCACAGTTTATGAGACTTAACTTTTCGTATTATATCTGGTTCCCTTTAAAGATCATGTAGCTCACTGTTAAGCAGTCTTCTCCATTCACATGTCTGTTCATCTCTCTTTGGTTCAAAAAAGTTTCCTGAGAACTTTATTCTCAAACACTCGTAATCTTTTTTCCTCCCTTAAAGTAAGAGTCCTTGCTTCACCATCCATATAATATAACTGAGAGAATAATGGTTTTATATATTTTCAGTTTAATGTTTTTTTTTAAAGGAGTTGGGACAACAAGAGTCCCTGAAATGCATAATAGCAGAATTGAGCCTATGTTTAATTTATTTGTACATCTCATTCCTATTTTTAATTATTTTTCCTAGGTCTTTCAATTTATCCACTTCTTCAAAATTTCCCTCATTTGTCATTAACTGTCCATTTCCATTATATAATGTATTTCTATGTGTGTGAACCTCTACCTCTTATAAAATCCAAAATCTTGTCATCGTAATGATAAGTTAGTTGCATACTGAAAGGAATTCTTTAAGTGAAATTATCATGAGTTTATACCATCATAAGATTCTCTAACTGCAAATAAGATATTTGAAAATTTCCCTTCCTTTTAGTAAAGAAAAAGTGATAATCCAGAGTGAAAGATAGGTTGGGATAACTTTAAACACAAAGGAAACATAGGTGAGTTACAGTCTAATGTTCAAAGATCAAGATGATGCTTAGAATCAGTTAAGATTTAATGTATTCAGCATGTCACCACTCATAATAAATACAACAACTATGTAAAGTGACAATTTATTTTTTACAAAAATATAAAATCATTCTGTTGTTATATCTGATATGAAAACACTTATGTGAATTGTTCTAACTTCAAAAGTTAGTGACTTGCATTATATCAAATTCATACTGAACTTTGTATGTAGGACTATAAAATTATTCAATATAAAACAATTATTGACCCAAGAAGATCATGAATTATGAAAGGGATTTAGATTGATGACCAACTTCGTTACATGAGTAGTGTCCAACATAAGCACAATAGAATGAGAACTAATCTAATTAAGTATTTGTAATTGTATTTTTTTTAATTAATAGAGAGAATTATGACGACTCACCTCATAATTGTTGATATCTTGAAGTTTCAATACACTACATATCACTATCAATTCTTTTTAACTGTTAAATTGGTGGTTGGTGATCTCCCTCTGTTGGCTGACTGATGAACTTGCAAATTAAATCATTTTCCCTGGGAATTTGAGAATTCATGATTTTCCTTTTATTTTTGTAGATGTGAATTTTCTCCCAAACTGTGAGTTCCCTAGATTCATCTAACTGTTTCCGTAATTTGACCTTTGTTTCGATTCTATGTTTTTCTGACCATGCATTTGCAGCTATTGCAGATTTTTCTATTTCCCCCTTTTTTACATTTTAAAGGTGAAATGGGAAAATAAAAATATCTGCAATAGCTGTATTTCACCTTAGAAATGTTAAAATGTGAAAATGGAAAATTCTGCAATAGCTGCACATGCATTGTCAGAAAACATAGAATCGAAACAAAGGCCATATTACTGAAACAATTAGATAAATCTTAGAAATGCACAGTTTTGGGAGATAATTCACATCCACAAAATTAAAAGGAAAATCATGAATTTTGAAATTTCTGGGGAAAGAGATTTAATTTGGAAGTTCATCAGACAGCCAACAGAGGGAACAGAAATCAACCTACAGGATCACCAACCGCCAATTCAACAGTTAGAAGGAATTGATAATGATACGTAGCATATCGAAACTATTCTTCAAGAAACCTACAATTATGACGTGAGTCAAATTCTAACTCTCTATTAATTAAAATAAACTGCATAGTGTCACTTCCTTTAAATATTAAGAATGTATTTTTTCTGCTTATATTTG
Source organism: Diploptera punctata (assembly GCA_030220185.1). Lineage (NCBI taxonomy): Eukaryota > Metazoa > Arthropoda > Insecta > Blattodea > Blaberidae > Diploptera > Diploptera punctata. Next base: position 13,744 of record JASPKZ010000105.1, on the reverse strand, counting down.
CTATCTATAGATACACGTTCATATATGCTTTTGGTCTTATATAGTAGCAAAAAATTGTGATGTCTCATAATATGGCTGTTATATATTGTTACATATATTATAATTGGAGTCCAGTAATTGGTTTGCTTATCAACTCCTAATATATTCTGATTTAGCAGAGTTTTTTTATTGTCTATCTGAAACTACAAACTAAGGGTAAGTTATTTCCCTCTAATTATCTGAAAATTACTTATTCAGGTTTATAGTTGCATGTAGGTGTATCCAATATATGTTTATGTGTAGATTTTATTTTGCAAATTATATGGGTGTAAACAGATTCTAGAAACAAGAGTTAACATTTGCTAAGATTAATGATTTACTATTGGGAAGAGTTCTATGAGATACTTATTTTTAAATTGCAGTAGTTAATCTGTTACTGAAGTTATTGAGGAAGGGGCTAATCATAGGAAAACAAACATTTTTTGGATATCGTTTTTGAACTTTTTTTTATGGAAAGGAGAAATATCACAAGAATATTATTTTAGGAAATAAAAAGGAAGAGAGAATAAATTAAAACTTGTGGTAGATGTAATGATTTACCCCTATGTTCAAAATCAACAATATGCATTTTAAATTAAATAAAAGTAGGCGATACCTTATTCATTAATACAATAATAAGTATATTAGTTTGTTTATTGTACACTGTGAAATAAAATTAAAAGAGAATTCTCTATTTTTCACTTATTTTTTCATTTAGAATATATTTATTGAACCTATGAATGTTCTTGAAATATTTGATTAATTAGAGAAAATGTCATGTAAAATAATTCAGGTACACGGTATATTTTTTTGATTAATTTAATACAATTTATTAGTTCAAGTTTGAATAGAGCATAAAATATATATTCAATGTTATGCAGAAAGAAGAAAATTATATTATTGAAGTACATATCTTGCACTTTAATATAAGTAAAAACAAAATAACGTATCTTAATATAAAATATTTTTATAATACATAAAAATTAGTTCCAATTAAAGTATGATTTTCCTTTCCTGTTTTACAGTTATTTGAAATATTTTTATATGCTATAGTCTCATTTTTAATGTGATACCTGTTGGACTTAAAATACCTGATGAATTATGCAGATCTCCATTTTTTCTTTTATTCTTAATCACACAGAAAAAAAATAAGAAAAAATTTAATTTTTTAAATATATTTCTCTACTCTAAATGTGAATATACTTAGTTTTCACACGAGACTAAAGAATTTAATTTATGTGGATGTTGGGGTGTTAGTTTTCCTGCTATACTCAGCCCCTTCCTTTGCTCGTCTCGTTGCAGAGCTACTAGGAAGGGGCTGGGTTAGCAGTGGCAGTGGTCCTCCATTCTGCCCTCTGTGCCGCAAGAGCTTCACACGTGCCTGGTCTCTCCATCGTCACATGGCCGACACACACTTCTACGTCCCACAGAGCTTCGAATGTGATGTTTGTGGCAGATCTTATCGTTCGCGCAACAGTCTCGTGAGTCACAAGTCACAGTATCATGGTGGTTCTTCTGCCAACAGAGCTTCCTTATCCAAGGAAACAATTTCTTCTAATGACAGTGATACTATTTTAGTAAAAGGGGAGAAACATGATAGGGATGAAACACAATGAATGATACGGGTGTGTTAGTTGTTTTGTTAAGTCATATGTTTCATGTATTCAGGAATTTTGAAATTTGGGGTTGCCAGATCTTCTATAATCCAAGGAAATTTCATATGTTCCTGCAAGTTAACATTTATTTCTCAATTCTTATTTAAAAAGAATTATTCTGTAAAACATTAAAATTTTTGCTCGGTTTTATTTTTATATTTGGCATAAAATATGTCAATTTTAAAACAAAAGTAGAAGATACTAAGTCAATAGTTAGCTGTACACTTGGTTCATTTTGTTTTTTCATCAGCATTCTTACTCCAGCTCATATAGGTAGGCCTACAAACTAATTGAGTGGTGTAAATTGTAGTGTATGTTTATTTAATTTTTTGCTTCTGATTTGTAAACACATGTCTTATGGTGACATTATTCTTATCCATAGGATAAATATTGTTCACAGTTGCACATCAGGTCATAACAATGGGTCATAACATTGGGTCATAGCATCAAGTCATAGAAAATATTTTCAATCTAATCTGGCAACCCTAGCTTAAATTTTAATACTTGTGGATCATAAATGAAAAATAATAAAGTAAGTTATCAGAAACAATATTATCAAAGCACAACATAATTTCTTTGTAATACTTTGTTTCTTACTTTTATGAATTTTGATTTATGTTACACATTTATGTTATGATATTTGCTTTGTAATGTTCCATCTAAATTCTTGATGTACTAAAATGTTTAATCAGCTGTATTACAGGTTTATTAACATAAAAATATATAAATAAATAAATATTTATATGTTATAAAACATTAAATTAAATTAAATTAAAAAGTTGTAATCTAAGCAAAATTCCCAGGTTTAGGAACTCATCGTCTGGCCTTATAACAAAATAGACAACATTAAACCCAAAAAAAAAATTATCTTACATGCAGAAAGAAATTTCCCATATTGTTCTAGAGTTTAATTCTAACATCAATTATATTTATGTCTTTAAAACTTTTTTTCTTCTTTTCCTGTTTCTTGCAAAAAATTTTGGAATTATCTGAAGATGACACAAGGTCTTTCCTTTTTTTCGTGATCTGTTAAGTTTGTGTGTTATTACTCTTTGTGGTAATCTTGTAATTATTTTTATCAAATCGGTTTGTTTTAGTAGTACAGTCAAGAAATTATGTTTTTATATTCATTTTGCTTTTGACATTATCGTTATTAGTAAATTTGAGACATGTTTTGATTTTAATTTCCAGGTTTCTGACAGCTGATTTAAATATTTTTAGTTTTTATTGAAAAATCTTTTCATCTCATCAATTTTGATACAGCCATTTTCTTGCATTAATTTTTCTTAATTTGACGACTTTGTTTTCCACCTCTTGCAATCTTAAGGTACTTGTATTCTTCATGGTACCTTATTATTCCTTTTTTGACTTCTGTAATTTTTTTTTTTCACATTCTCACTCTACTGCTATATCCTTCAGGGAATTTTTTGCCATGTATTAAATACCATACATGAAATACCTTACGTAAAATTCACACAATCATCTTCCTATTAACTGTATTATAATTGAACATAATCCTATTAAAGAGGGGACTAGTCCCTTCATATTAACACTGCTCCCATCTGTGTACAAACACACTAAATGCACTGGTCTCCTTGCATTAACATGATGAAGCCCCTGCTTCCATCTGTATATTAACCACCTAAATGCACTGATCTTGCATTAACATGATGAAGCCACTGCTTCCATCTGTATATTAACCACCTAAATGCACTGATCTTGCATTAACATGATGAAGCCACTGCTTCCATCTGTATATTAACCACCTAAATGCACTGATCTTGCATTAACATGATGAAGCCCCTGCTTCCATCTGTATATTAACCACCTAAATGCACTGATCTTGCATTAACATGATGAAGCCACTGCTTCCATCTGTATATTAACCACCTAAATGCACTGATCTTGCATTAACATGATGAAGCCACTGCTTCCATCTGTACATTAACCACCTAAATGCACTGATCTTGCATTAACATGATGAAGCCACTGCTTCCATCTGTATATTAACCACCTAAATGCACTGATCTTGCATTAACATGATGAAACCACTGCTTCCATCTGTATATTAACCACCTAAATGCACTGATCTTGCATTAACATGATGAAGCCACTGCTTCCATCTGTATATTAACCACCTAAATGCACTGATCTTGCATTAACATGATGAAGCCACTGCTTCCATCTGTATATTAACCACCTAAATGCACTGATCTTGCATTAACATGATGAAGCCACTGCTTCCATCTGTATGTTAACCTCTCAATGATTATTTTCCACCAAATCTCTGTCAAATCCTCTATGTACTGTCATATTTATCATTAACAGTAATAATAAACCTGTAATATGATCTGATATATTATAGTACATTCTTTGAATATTAGATATAATTTAATAGTTTGCCTAAGCTTGTATCAGTTTTGTGTTGATCACATTGGTGTGTGTATGGAAAATGAATGTGTTGTAGGATTATTTAACTTCACTAAGTTTTTGTTATTAATTTTGTTGGTACCTTCATGTCAATATTGTATTGACAAAAATACTTTAAGATTAGAGATTTGATAGGCTAGGATATTAATAGTTGCAGAAATTTATAAAATTAAACATTTTTAATAAAATGAGACTTTGGAAATAAATCTTCAAATTGATGATCTTAAACAATAAGTAATTTTTCGGAATTAAGATATTAAAAAAAATATCAATTTCACTTCAATAATTAGAATATTATAAGTTTAGCATTGAATAGACTGAAATCTAAATTCTGGTTCTTATTTAACAATCTGTTACCTTCTAAGTGCTAGAGGTTTTAAGAAAAGGACTGTAAAAGATTTTTTATCTTTAAAAGATACTAAACTAAGCCACTGCTCCTACACATAGATATATTTCTTATGTACAGAAAAATGTTTAACAATAATTCTCCACTGTTTAAATATAGCGAATTACATGCTGGAATGACGTGATGCCCATGATTATTTACTACAACATCCAAAAAAAAAAAGCTATCATAAACATATCAGAATTTGCAGCCTGTCAGTCCAGGGAGAAAAAAAAAAATCAGAAGCATTCTAATTCTCTCAATCTTCAATTTCCTAATGTCAGTCAGCCTTTAATATTATGTACAATTAAACATCATGTTTAATGGAAAATATGTATTTTCTAAGTAATTTCTTTCAATGAATAAGATTAATATTTTAAGACATGTTGAATTACAGTAAAAGCTCCTTATTTGCAGGGGATATGTTCCGCAAGTATGCCGCGAATACGGAAACCACGAATATGAAATGGTAATTTGTATGGGTATATAGGGGATACGTTCCAAGGTTCCAAAATAAAATAAAAATTATCAAAATAAAATCAATTAATGAGAGATTTTGAATAATTTATATTAATTATTACTGTTGGGCTTAGGCAAGGGCTTGAAGAACTTAGTCATTTTTTCCTGTTTTGCCGCTTTTAAAAGGTCTTTCAATTCAGATTGATGTTCAGCTGTGAATTCAGCGATAGAATTTCTTATTTTATCTTCGGATTTCTTGATGAATCGTACAGTTTATTCATTGACATTGAAAACAGCGTGATATAGACGCAAATGACTCGCCTACGTGTAAACGGTAAATTATTTCTATTTTTACTTTAAGCGGCAACAACACATTTATTCGCTTCAGAACTAATTGTCTTTCCTTTTACTCTACATTATAAATTAGCATCAAAGCAGAAGAGACAGGTATTATTCAATCAAAATTATTGCAACGAATAACAAGTTCAAACAATAAAATACCGATCGTCACGATGACGGCATTTATCAACGGACATAGCGGCACTTGAAATACGACGGCGGTGGCTTTTAAAAACGAACCATAGGCTTAGTGACAATAAGGGTTGTTTTACTTTGATATTAATTTGTCCATTTGATTTGAATCACTCTTTGTAAAAGTCGCCTTGGCACGTGGCTGCAGTAAAAAAAAGTTTACAATGCGTTAATAAAGGATACTAATCCTTCTAATATACTGACTGGATGTGCAAATAAATAAAGTTTTAGTCGCGAATACAGGAACTATGTCGCAAATTTTTCATCATCATCATCCGGTATCATGGCAGCTGCCGCCGTCTTCCGGAAACCAAATGCCATTCCTCTCTATCCATCCATTGATCTTCCTCCATTCCTCTGATATTCATAGCTGCTTGTACCCCTTCTATCCAAGTTTTCTTCAGTCTTCCTCCTTTCCATTGGGATCCATTCCATAACAATTTTTGGCAATCTTTGCTCTGGCATTCGTTTGACATGACCATACCACTGCAATCTTTTTTTTTCTATAATGTCTATGATGTCCGGCTCCTCTTGTACATCCATAATTTCCCTTATTTCTTTATTTCGTATTCTATCCATTCTAGATTTTCCAGCTGATCTTCTTAAAACATCCATTTCTGAACTTAAAATTCTTCTCATTTCCCTGGTAGGAATTTGCCAGACTTTAGCACCATATGTTAAAATGCTCTGAATTATGGTTTGATATATTTGTAATTTTCTATTTTTTGTAACTCCATACGGACGCAAATTTTTAACCTGTGAATAATGAAAACACGAATAAGGGAACTGCAAATAAGAGCTTTTACTGTACTTCAATTATAGTGATTTTGCTAATATTGACATTACTAATGAATTATTTTGCAAAATAGTATTTCTAGTAGGTGTATCACTTTTTCCTGATGATTTCACTTATTTTATAAAATGGAAATTTTTTCACATTTTATTGTTTACCATCAACTTACAAGAAAACACACTTAGTCAGAATTTGTATTTTAAATGTTTATTATGTAAAAATGCCATGTCATTTCATCTGGTGAAGTCCACTAAGTTATAATATTACAGATTTTAAGATTTCTTTCATTCTTTTTAAGCTTAAAGAGCTGGTTTATGAATGTCCAGATGGCCAGTATATTTTTCTTACGAAGTCAAGATATTCCCCAATCCCTGGATGTTTGTTCCTCGGTATTTTGTTATTATCTATGGATAACATCTTCAGCAGTCTTCTCAATAATAGTTTGCAGTGACCTTGGCTGCTTTATCCACATATGATAATAGAAAATTGAATAACAAAAATTGAACCTGAACTTTCTTATAAGCTATAGCTTTCAAGATTTAAAAACTATTCAAAGTAATAATGCCAGATGTGAAAGCCATAGTTAGATTTTAAGATATTTCATATCCTGTAAGTCATTATTATTAATATTAAAATAATAATAATAATAATTATATTTTTATCATGCCTCTGGTCCCGAGGGTTGTGGGTTCAAACTCGGCTGGGGTCGATGATTTTTTTTTTTAGGGTGGAAAAATCCAAGGAGCAAGTCCTCTGGGAGGGACTTTAAGCCGTGGGTCCCAAATCTGAAGATTTTCAGGCTCGTAAAAGATTCTTAAGCCTGAATGAAAAGGCCTCTAAGCAAAATTTACTGAATTTTCCTATCCTAGTACTACCTTGGTTTCCTAGATGTCAGTATGAGGCAGAACGCTGACCACAGATCACTCAAATGACATCTATACGAAAACAAGTGTAACTAAATTAGTATGGTTCAAATTCTTCCCTGTAGGGGGAGAGCGCCTGAATCTCTGTTAAGGGAAACATGGGCTTACAAGATACAAGAAGATATTTTTATCATCAATTCCATGGTCTTCCTGTCATTTTTTGCTCAGGGTACCAGTATGTATATTGAACAGTTTGAAGGATACGCTATAGAATGAACAGATTTTATCTGTCACCTATAACCATTTTTCTGAAATTTATTGTTTGTGGAGAGCAGAACAATATGTTTATTTAATTGTGTGTTTCCTTTTATCCACAACAACAAAAATTGAGTACTCTATCAAATATTGATATAAGGTAATACCATTACTATCAGAAGAACTTTCAATAATGAAGAAACTAGCTTAATGATGATAAGTTTATCTGAAAGAAATTGAGATGGCACAAACAGAATTCATTATCTTTTATGAGGAATGTGAAGAGGATAAAGAAAAGAGACAAACTATTTTAATAGTCTACAAGATAAATATTCAGATGGTAAAATTCTCTACAGCATTTAGCCTTCATTCTAGAGCCTTCTTGGAAAGTGCCTAGAATGTGAATGACTGAAAACTCAGATTAAAAAAAAATCACTTGGTTGTTTGCCTGCAGAGATATTCTAATTAACAAAAAATATTTTTTACAATTACCCATTATGACAACATGCTGTTACCAGTAAGAAAGTTGCCAATAATATTAGTGTATTATTATAATAAAATTTAAAATAATTATTGAAACTTGTTTTCCCAAAAATTTTTATTTTGTTTTTCTCTTGTAAGCTGAGACCTTGTAAGAAATATAACTATGTAGGAGGAAGGTTTACCGAGATATCTTAAATTTATCATCTTTACATGTACTTTTTTGAAAATTATAATTGTTTAGAGGTAATTACCCTCAAAATGAAAGTTTTTTCTCCCGTTTCCTTTATAAATTCTGAACATATCTGAGATATTGATGTTCCTGTGTTATTTTATTTGGATATTTTATTCAAATATTTCCTATTAGTGAAATATCATAATAGAAATGTAGAAACTATTATTTATAAAAGTATTATGGTATTAATTCCTATGTTACAGTGAGCATATATGTTTTCATTTTGATTTTGTTAAGATTTGGTTCCAGTTTAATTTCTTTATGCGATAAAACATTCTTTATATAAGTTGTCATTTTTCTATTTTTAATTGAAGAGAGATTATTCTGTTCAGTTGTAAATTTCTAAAGGCATTATTCTTGAAGCCATTGAAGATTGCAAAACTTTAAAGATGGTCTTTATAGGAGAATATATAATTCTAAGTGGAGAACATTATCTTCAGCCTGGGGAAAAAGTTGCTCATTTATATCAATTCATAAGTCTGACTGGCAAAAAAAAGTCCTTCAAGTGGAGTAATAAAGAATGTATCTATTGTATTTCAGGTATGAGGCAAATATTTGATTTGTACTGTGATTGATTTTTTAATCCTTAAAAGTGGCAATGTATCCTATAAGGTGCATTGATTTAATATTTTTTTAATAAAACAGTAGAAAAATGAATCAGTAGAAATTGTTTAAATTTGCGTTGAATTACCCAATATACAGTAATAGAGTTACACATTATTTTGTTTTCACTGTGGTCCGAGACATTTAAATAACTGGCAGGAGAAATTAGTGTGTGACCAATTTAAGGCTTAAATTAAAGGTGGATTTGGTCATACTACGAGTTAAATGCTATGGTGTTCGATGGAAAATTGCAATCCAACTAAAATACATATGCATTTCTACATACTACCTCACTTGTGAATGAAAGTCCTTTCAATCAAAATGGATATCATGAGCTTTGACATATACAGGGTATGGCATAAGTATGTTAACCATTGCACATCTTTACAAGGAAAAAATCAAATTGGTTGAAACTGGGATTTGAATACAGGACCTTCAGAATATAATGGAAAAGTAAGGGTGGAAGGGGATTTTATCAGTATTTCTATTTAATCCTAGAGGATTATTTGACTGCTTAGTAGTATTTGAGATTATATTCTGAAGGTCCCAATTCAAATCTGAGTTTCAACCAATCTGATTTTTTCCCTTGCAACCAGTGATTAACTGACTTATGTCACACTCTGTATATGTATATATAATCATCTTCTTAATAAGGCGGTAACAGCTTCAATTGGAGAATGCTTTGGCCTTCTCAATGAGTTCTTTCCACACACACACACACACATATGTATATATAGGTATTTAACTACATAAGAACTAAACCTTGGATGGGTGTACGTCTTCAGAAACGGACCACAGTGAAAACTCTGTGCTTTATTATATAAGACCTAAACCTGTGACTCGAACTTATCATTCCTTGATAATGGCATGTGGGATCATGCCGAAATGTCGGAATCAGTGGCCAAACTTGTATCCAAGACGCGGGAAACCCAAGAAAACTTTCATATTCATATATATATATATATATATATGCCTATACACAGTATATGCACACTCATGCAAATCATAATCTTCATGGATTGGGCCTGTTGGCCTGTATCAGGAAGTTTTAAAACAATCTTCCCAGCATATGAAAACATCATCATCCCCTTCATGAATATAAGCCAATGTTGACCAGTTTCGTCTCAACTAGACAGGGTCTAAAAGCCATTTTTGTGGAAGTCCAGGCCATTGTCATCCTCATGGACGATACCGAAGAACTGATGAAAATATATTATAAAATAACTTTGTATTATTATTTTACCTCTTTCCAGTGTTTTTGTGACTTACCAGAATGCTGAAAAAAAAATTGCTCACTTATTAGATGTGACAGGAAACATAGACCTAATATAATACTAACACTCATTCATGGTACTATCAAAGCTGTCGTCTTAAAGAGCCGCCTTTTGCTCCATCTGTAGGTAGATTGAAAAACCTCAAAATCAGGTCATTTTCCCCAGGAATTTTGAAGTTCATTAATTTCTCCTTTTCTTTATTTGAATGTAGATTTTTTCGCAAACAGTGAGTTCTTTGGGTTTTTCTATTTGTTTTAATAATGGCCTTCCTTTCAATAAGATATTTTTCCGACCATGCATGGGCAGCCACTGCAGATTTTTCTACTTCCCCTTTCTTGACATTCCTAAAATGATATTTCACTCTGGTTTTCAAATTTCTCTTAGCTTTTCCTATGTAGGCTTTCTCACATTCTTCGCAATTATTCTGACTATTTAACTCATGACCCAAATGGGACTCAATGGCCAATCACGTTTCAATGATTTCTGTTTTACGACCAATCAGAGTCGTGTTTCACGAAATATTTATCAGTGTTATAATTACCATATTAAAGAGGGCTCCTCCTTTTTAATATTCTGAACAGGTCTGACCATTATTTTGCAGTGACTGAGCCTGTGAGAAATACGGCTACCAGATTGTATATATAGTGCATGAATGTCAACACATGCCGCATGCGGGAGTTAATATAAAAACATTTGTAGCAATTGATTATACCACCAAAAAAGAAACCACTGTTTGCACTTTCTTAAATGTATTTTTTCCCAGGTAACAATCCAGAAAATATAATTGCCATATTTACATCATACGACATCAGGAATGAATTAATATACAGATTGATGTGTTTCATTTTTTCTCCACTAGAGAGCATTCTTACAATATTGCGTTCCTTTGGCAATAAATAGTATGTTCTGGTTGCAGTGATAAACAAAAGAAGCAGATGAAGCGTACCTATCGCTTCTCATTTGTTTTCAAACATCACCGTTTACATTAAATATATAAATATTTTAAAATGACTATAATTAAATAATGATTTGTGAGTAAACAGCTTAATTTTATTCGTTAAAGAAATGCCACTCTTGATTTCCAAATTCTCTAGATAAATTGGAAATCACTCGTGGCATTACTTATGATAAATCCCCGATTTGTTTTCTTCTTCTATTTTCCCATTTTTGCTAGATCTAATTAATCTAATGATGCTATAGTCGTTTTTTGGTGCCAACCTTATGTTGAAGTTTTTAAAAAAATTTTTGAAACTTATGGTGCCTCAATGGATGATACGTGAATTTCTTGAATTTTACATTTTCTTCTTTTTCTTTTAAAAGAGTGCTTTGATTAATAAATTTTTGTTCTTTGAACTTGTTTATTTTCTTGTGCATCATTCTTTCTAGTCCCGCGCCGTAGCCGAGCGGTTAAGGTAGGAAGCCTTGGCGCAGAGCTACGGGACTTGCGCTGGTTCGAGTCTCCATGGGGGAAGAAATTTTCTCATGGTATTTTGGCCAGTATGGGACCGGTGCCCACCCAGCATCGTGAGGCAATTGGGTAGCTACAATAAGTAGCGGCTCCAGGTTGAGGAACCAGCTATAACGGCTGGGGGACTCGACATGCTAACCACATGTCACCCCTACACTGGCTGTTGATCATCTACCTCTGTGATTGACACATGTGGATGTGAAGGGCCAACAGCCGGCTGGTAAAAGGGCAACCGCTGAAAAGTGGAAAGACCCTCAATCGGATCATTCTTTCTTCAAATCCATTCTTTGCAGCCACGTTGATTATGTGTTCTTTTTCGTAATTTTTTTTGTTCATGGGTATGTTCATTAATCTGTGTGTCAAACTATTAAAAACTGCTTCTTTGTGAGCTATGTGATTGAAACTTGAAGCTTTTATATAGTTATCTATATGTGTCTTTTTTTCTGTATATACCAAATTCCTTTGGTTGCTTGACTAGTTGTATCTTGACTTACAACACATGTTGCATCATCTTATGCGCTATTGTTCTGTGGTTTGTTACCAAGATAAGTGGCAAATGTGAGTAATAATTTTGTTACAAACAAAATTAAGTGTTTTTTAGAGTTCACTAAAAGGTTCTGGAATTTTTTATAAAAATAGATTATTTTGAGTCTAATGTTGAGGATATTATGATGCACTCGAAAATCCGAAAAAAATGTACAAAATTTTCGAAAAATGGCTTAAAAAATAAAAAAAATTTGTATCTTATGACAGGACGATTAAAAATGTTGCACCTGAGTTGGGTGTGGGAGAAGTTGCAGTGTAAGCTTAGAGATGGAAAAGAGCAGACATTAAGAAATGGGCATCCCAGAGTATCAATTGTGTTGTAAAAGTTCAAGTCGAAAAACATTTTAAAATGTTAATATGAACAAACACGTGAAGCTTTATATATCTGGTTTTCTGAAATGAGGTCTGAAGGGAGTTCATTCACTGGGCCAATACTTCAAACATACGCACTTTGAGTTCCATAAAATATTTCAAGATGACGAAGAAGAGTTCTCAGCTAGTGTGGAATGGTTAATTCGTTAGAAGAAACGGTATGGCATAAGGCTGCTAAACATTACTGGTGAAAAGCATCTGCCAGTGAAGGGGATATGGTCATTTTCAAAAAAACAATTTGAAAACATAATTCTAAAAAACAATGCCTTACTTCAAAATGGATCTTCAATTGTGATGAAACAGGTCTTCTCAATTACAGAATGTTGCCCTCAAAGACTCTGGCAGCCCATAGTGAAAAATCTGCTCCCGGGTACAAAAAAAATGAAGATAGGGTTTATAAATTACAATAGGAAGTAACATTAACAGGTTCTTAATAAATAAGATGGGTCTGTTCATCTTACCTCATAAATTGTTCTATTTTTTTGGTCATATTTCAGTATGCTTGCATATTATCTTCAGCTCGGTCAGATGTTGATTCATCAGTTGCTGGCCCTGGATGTTGGCTTCCCCTCCATCTTTTGGTCATTTAATAAGAAAAAATCCATATTCTGCTAAAATTTACTACATTTTAAATAATGTAGATGTATAATACTTTTTTTTACATATACATTATACATTGCTAGCACCACATTTGTAATGAATTGTTTTCAATTACTTATGTTTACTTTTAATTTTGGCAGAATGGTCAGTTTTATGCCAAAAAATGGTTGTGATTTTATTGTGGAATTTCTTGTAGTGAGTGATGGGAAATACTTTGCTGACTATAAAATTTTTCTCTTAAAATATTAATTTGTCCTTTTAATAAAAGTGACAAATTTAAATAAAACAACAATACTTTAGGAATTTTACACCTCATTGCATCTTGACCCATTTGCTCAGTTCTGCCATGTCTATTTTACGAAAATGAGCAAGGTATGATAAATCATCTTTATATCTCCTTGAGTGGACCTTTTTTATTTAACATTTGCAACTAATAAAAAAAATGGTTTTCTTTTTTTTTAATTCTGTTATTCTAAAAGTAGAGAAAACATTCTTATTAACATACCGATACATCTTCAATTTCAAAAAGATATTGTAGGACATTTAAATCTGAAACAAATTACTTTGAATATATAACCTTTTATTGGATATAGAAATGCAGATAGATATTAAAGACTTCATGTAAGATGAGATTTTTTATGTATCAACTGGTTTCAAGAATTTTGGCCTTAAAGTTTTAAAAAGTTTTTAATTTACTGATTAAAAAAAAATTGATTTGATTTTATAATTGGAATTTTTTAAAGTTGAATTTTTATTTTGTGATCAGTACATATATTG